>PVIY010006928.1:29246-84911 GCA_004026745.1 Myrmecophaga tridactyla
CAGAAGAGGAAACTGAGGCACGGAGAGAGGGTCAGGCAGTTTCTGAGCGGTCACATCAGCCCAGATCTCCCAGAGCCTAGTAGATTTGAGGATGAGAGTGGGAGGGGCGAGATTTGCCCATGAGCCTGTTTGGGGCCCCTCGTCCCCATTGGTCCCTTGCCCCAGGCTCCAAGAATCGGGCCTTAATAAGGTCAAGCACCTGAAAAGTGGAAAGTCCAGAGAGAAGGGCGGCGGGCCTGGACCTAGGAAAATTCCAGGACCGGGGGTGGGGGTGGGGGTGGGGAGGAGGGTGGTAAACAGCGCTTTCTCCGGCGGGACCACCGATGGCTCTCCCTGCCTCCCAAACTCAGCGGGGGCCCGAGGACTTCCAGATGTGGGGCCCCTGCCTGGCACAGCTTCCAAGTTTGCAGCTGTCAGGTGTGCGAGCGCCCCTGCGCGTGAGGCGCTACGGGAGGGGGGGGACGAGCACGCGTGGCCCCGAGGCCGTAGGTCCGCGCGGGTGATCCCGGATGTGTGGCCCTATGTGCGTGGGCCCGTATGCGTGAGTGCAGCGCAAGCGCGTGGGAGTGCGGGCCCGGGTGCATGAGCCTAAGCGCGTGGACGCGGCGCGTGGGCCCGTGCGCGTGACCAACGTCGACGCACCCCAAAGAGCCCCTGACGCGGGCGCCACAGCGGGCACCCAGCTCTGGGGCGGCTCTCAGAACCCTGCACGAAACTCCGCGATTCTTGCGGGCTCGGGGTTCTCCCTTTCGGGGCACCCCAACTCTTCCCACAATCCACGGACCGCCGCGATGTCCCCCCAAAGGGAAGCCGCGCGCGGTCCCAGCCAGCTGCTTCAACTCGGGCCGGGTCAGCCCTCCGCACCCACCCAGCACCCTACTGGGCTTCCGGGGCCACCACGCCGCTGTCAGGGGTGGCCATCCCGCAACCCGGGCGCGATTCGGCCCAGCGGCGTGTGCGCGGGGCGTGCGCCCCTCGGGCGTCGCCCGCCCCACCACGGCCTCGCCTCGGCGCTCTAGCCCCGCCGGCCGAGCTACCCCCGGAGTTTCAGCTCGCGATCCCGCGTCTGTGTTCCCGCCCCGGGTAGGGGCTGCGGCCGGTGGGCCGGGAGGCGCGGGATTCCGGCTGCTGCGGCTGGGAGGGACGCCGCGGGGCGGCGGGGGCGGCAGCTGGCGGGGCGCTAACCACCGCCCCTCCCGGCGGCGCCCGTCCGAATGCGGGGCCGCCTCGCGCTCACCTGCTCCGGCTCTTTCCTCCCGCCGCGCCACGCGCCCACCCTTGCCGGTTAATTGCTAAAGCCCCCAGATGGGGGCGTCCGGGCCGATAGGGGTGGGGCGCGGAGCGGGAGCGGCTAAAGAGCTTCACCTAAGGGGTGGGGGCGGGGGCGGGGGCGGGGACGCCAGAGTCAGTTCACAACCTCGCCTCCTCCACTTACTGTCTGTACCCCAGGGCGAGTCACTTACCCGCTCTGTGCCTCAGTTTCCTCGTCTGTAAAATGGGGATAATAATAGCACCCTTCAAAAGGGGGTGCTGGGAGAACTGAATGAGCAAATGTAAAAGCTCCTTGGCGCCGTGCCTTAACATTTATCTTCAATAACTCTTGCGGCCAAGTCTCCCAGCCTCCTCCGTCTATTATTAGTCTCCCCACCTCCCCAGAGGCCCTGCCTCACCAGGCCTTGCTCCTCCCAGCTCTGCTGCATCTGTTCCTACTGCAACCTCTTCCCCCACCCCCTTGGCCCCGGCCGGACCACGCAACTACATAGCAACAGCGTGGCCCCCAGGAGAAAGCTGGGGAATAGGGACAGGGGTGGACCAGAGAATGGGATCCCCTCTCTGCCCTTCCTGAGGACTTAACCTCAAAGGTCTAGCTCATGGGCCACCCGCGGCCTCCCAACCAAGCAGTGACTATATTGACTCACACTTTTGCACGGGTCCCTGTTCCTAGCCAGGGTGGGATTCGGTGTCTGCAGAAACAATGTCACAGAGGCCAGTAACCTGCACAGCATCTTCATATCCTTGGAGTTCAGCCGTTGCAAAAGACCCGCGGTGGCCCTACTGTGAGCACTGTATTATAGTATAGTATAATATAATATAATATAATACAATACAATAACCTTAAAATAAGAGGTGGGGCAGGTGAAAGAGACATGATGCTTAACCTTAGGAAAAATTCCAGGGAGCATTAAGGTGTTTATTCGGAGAGTTCAGAGAGCCTGCAAGATGGATTCTGACTCAAAGGTCCTTGGGTGGTTTTCTCCATGGGAGAGTCCAGGGAATTTTTAACCCAACATCTCAGACCCGGATGTCCTCGCTGGCTCCAGCCTGGGAATGAGAAGGGCAGGCCTTGTCTTCCGGGTCGCGGGAGTCCTGACAGCCCTGAGTCCCCCTGTAGCTCCACCCTGCGTGTCTCTGAGACCCGGAGCTCCCAACCCCACGGACGTCAGAAGCTCCCCTGCAGCGTGCGGAGACCTCCGGCTACCCAGGGAATCCTCCTTTCTCTATGACCCCTGCCCAGATGAAGGAGTGGAGATTCCGGGGACAGTGCCCTGGGGCGCAGAAGCCGTGGAGGAGGCTCCTGCACTGGCCGCTTGCCTCTGTCACCTCAACCTCGAATCAGCCGAGCTCGGGGGTTCTTGGGGCCGGGGAGCATGTAACAGACCTCGGCAGCAAGTGATGGGGGAAGTCCCTGGGCCGCGCCGCTGAAAGATGCAGAACCGCGAGGGCCACACAGCTGGGGCTCAGCTGCTGCCGAGCGCAAGAGACAGCCTCCGGCCTAACGCTTCCGGGAGGGGACCGGTCCTAATAGGGGCCTGTAACTGGACCGCGCCCTTGACTTCTTCTCTTACCTCCTTTTCCCTTCCCCTCTCTCTCAGTGGGAGGTCTGTCCCCATTCAAGGACGCAGCAGAGTCCACGCGATGGGGCACGGTTTCCCCCCACCCCCACCTTGCCCAGACTCAGCCGCTGGCCTGAGACCCTATCCTCTCTCCGGCCAGTCCAGAGCCACCCTCGGCGAGGAGCCACCTGCCTCGTGGGCGTCCGGGGACGTTCCGCTCCCACACGTGCGGGCTGGAAGGCTGAGGGGCCCTGGCTGGGTGTTCAGTTCAGGCGGGCGACGGAGGGACAGCCGGGAGCCTGGCTGCACCCAGCCTCTCGTTTCCCGGAGGCCCGGGTCCAGCCCAGCTGGCGACTGGACGCTAGCCCCGAGCTTGGGCTCCGGGGTTGTGGGGGAAGCTTGATTGATTTCCCTTTAACAACTCCCCCTCCACGCACACCCAGAGACCGCAACCGCACATGCCAAGCCTGGTGGCAAAGGTAGCCCTGAACGTGACCGAGGCCTTCCACCTTTGGGGTTCCATCCTTTCCACATCCCCCCCCCCAGGACTGCGGCTGTGGGCCGAGCCAGTTTTGAATTTCCGGCAAGTTTCGTTTCAAATGGAATTTCCGCATACAAACTACTGGGCCCTGCGCTTCCCTGCTCTGGGATCCGTGCGCGCTGCCCCAGACCTCCCCTTCTCCAGGCTGCGCGGCCTCCTCGGAATCCCTTCCAGCCTTCGCTGAAAAGGAAACCCGTAGGAGGCTTAGACTACGAGGCCTGAGAGCCCGCTGTTCTGGCCAGCAGCCCGACTTTGGCCACTGGAGGTGGGGGAAGCGCCTGTCTCCGAGGTGGGAACGGATCCGCCCCCAAACCCGCCCAGGTGGCTTCTGCGTGGGCCGAGCTCGAGGACTGGGACTCAAGAAATGGGGGCCCAGCCAAGGAGAACTTCTCCAACCTCAGGTCCCCCGAGGATCCAATTTAAGCCTCCCCAGTGACCCTCCGCCAGGGGCCACCTAAGAAGTTATAAGTGAGACCCTGGTCTGGGGGACCCGTCCTCTGCGCTCCCATCAGACCATCTTTTCCGGGGCGCACATTCTCGGCCAGCCCTCCTGGCCGCTCTGGTCCTTAACCAGGAGGGCCAAAGCTTTAAAAAATTTCTACCCAGAATTTCTCTTAGGGGGAACGTCCTAAAATTGTATCACTGTTTTGGATTATGAGGGGCCCAGTGGCTGGGGGAAGACGGAGGTGGCCCTGAGGAAGGGGCCCGAGGCGCCCAGCGGTTCCCAGCAGCCACCACTTTGCAGTCGCAGGTCCGGGCGGGCCCGAGCGCGCACAGCGCGGGGAAACCAACGAGGAGTCAATGCATCCCGCACCAGACACTCCAGCAGACTTTGCGGGGGGCCCCATGGGGCTGGTCCACAGCTTCTGCCAAGAGCACCCACTCCGGTGAGGCCCCTCTAAGGAGAGAGACAAGAAAAACCCGGCCAGGAAGGCGGCCAGCTCCCCACCGCCCGGGCGGCCCTGGCACCCGAAGACCTCAAGTTCGCGCGAGGAGGAAAAATTTCACTTCCATGTAACTCAATCCTCGGCCGAAAAGAAAGGAATTTCCGGATTAGGGTCGGAAAATAAAAAAGGACGAGTAAATCCGGAGAACGGGCTCAGAAAGTGTTTTAAAGAGGGGAAGGGTAGGCAACGACCCCCTTATCTTTCTCGAGGAGAAACGCGCATAACGGTCCCCAAATACTTTCCCGAAGAATAGCGTCCCCAACCCCTGTCCCGCGGCGCCACAAGCCTGCGTAGGCGCGTCTCCCTCCTCCCGGCAGCCTCCTCCCAGTCACGCATAGAGAATGCCTGGCTTACTTTAAATTTTATTTAAAATTCCAACACGCGGTCATTTATTTCGTTTTTGCAACCAAACAGGTAATAAATATTATTTAGCACTTTTTTTTTTTACAAAAATAAAACAGATGATACACTCTGCGAGGGGCAGCGTTCAGAGGAGAGACGTTCCGCAGCGGACGCTTCCAAGCCGACACTGCAGCGCAGGCAGCGCCCTGCGGTTTGCGCGGCCGCGGGAAGCACGTGGAGGGGGCTGTCATTTGTGTTAAACGTGGCAAAATTAAAAAAAAAAAAAGAGGAAAACTGATATAGTGGAAACCCACTTAGACTGGGGGGTGGGGGACACGCAGTCACGTGAGCAAACCGCAGAACCACAAGCACTTACCTCATCCTTGATACTATATTTGCGCATTCACGAAAGAAAAAAAAACATTAAAAACCAACAGAACCCACCCCACCCCCAATAACCCAAGCTATATTCACAGCAACAGCTTTTCAGTTCTGTCAGATCGTCAGGGGCCAAAACGACTGCCCTAAATCGGGTAAGAAATCTTGTGCTTAAAGACAGAAAGAATTGGAAGAGAGGAGGGACGTTTCTATGATAACTAAAAAACACACGCCCTCCCCCTCCCCCAAACTCGGCAGTCTGGGGTCATTCATTCCACGAGGGTTTCTATTCTGACCGTCTATGGAGTTTGCTCGTACTTTTGAAAAGGGAATGATGGGTGGTTTATTAAAAAACCGCGAATCCCCAAACCAAGGGCAGCGCCAGGGAAGCGCAGCCAGTTTCCAGGCGGCTGAGGGTTTAGTGGGCTTCGGAGCCACCATGTAAGAGCGTCTGGTACCGAAAACCAGTTTCCAGCCGACACCTGGCCCCTTGGCCTGGAACAGGGACCACTCTCAAGGCCGAGGCTGGGGTGATAAGCCCGAGGGACAACTCGGGTGTGGCGGTGGCACGCGAGTGTGGCTCCTCTGGAGTCTCTTACGGGTCAATAAAGTAAGGAGAGGAAATCCCTAAGGTCCCCCGTGAAACGAAGTGCTGCGCAGCCCGGGTCAGGCGGTGTTCGCCAGGAAACCATAGTTTTTGGAAATTATCTCTTTTTCTTGGAGCGGGGTGGATGGCTTGAGGAAGGGATACACGCAATGGTCCCTGTTTTGTTTTTGTTTTAAATAAAATAGCGTCTACCGGGTCAGCGCTGTTTAAAGTCAGAGAGGACCGAGTCAGGTCCCAGAGCGAACGCCCCCCTCCCCCTCTCCCCAATTCCTCAGTGCGCGCGCCCCCATTGCTTGGATTCCGGGTGCTGGAGTCCCCACCATCGCCACCCACCCCCGGCCCACGGTCCCACGTCCCGGTCCTCGGAACAGAGCTCCATGGCCCGCAACGCCGGCCAGTCCTCCCTACCCCGCAGCCTCCGGGTACCCCCGCTCGCCAGAACGCACCGGCACCCGCCGGCTCACTTGGCGTCAGAGGTGAGACGCGGCAGGCTGCCCGCGCCCATGGCCGACACGTGATGGTGCGGCGGCGGCACCTGGCACATGCTGCAGGGACAGGGCATGCCGCCCCAGTGCTGGAACCCGCCGCTGCCGCCGCTGCCACCGCCCCCAGCCCCCAGCGGGGCCGCCGCGGCCGCCGACGGAGACTTGAGAAGGCCGTGCGGGGGCCGGATAGAGCCGACAGACGACAGCCCAGAGCCGGGCAGAGAGGCGCTGGACACCGCGGCGGCAGCGGCGGCGGCGGCGGCGGCAGCGGCGGCGGGCGGCAGGATGGGGTGGTGCACCGCCGGGTGGTGCGCGGCGTGCGCGGCGGCCGCCGGGTGCGCGGTGGCGGCGGGCAGGGGCGCAGAATGCGCCAGGCCGCCGCAGGCCGAAGGGTGGAAGCCCGCGTGGTGACCGCCGTAGATCTCGCTCACCAGTCGCTTCATCTCCTCCAGCGAGTTGGTGAGCATGAGGATATAGTTGCGCGCCAGCAGCAGCGTGGCGATCTTGGATAGCTTGCGCACCGAAGGGCCGTGCGCGTAGGGCATGACCTCGCGCAGCCCGTCCATGGCGATGTTGAGGTCGTGCATGCGCTTGCGCTCGCGGCTGTTTATCTTGAGACGCAGCTGCTGCAGCTCGGGTTCCGTCATCTGCTTCTTGTCCTTCTTGGTGGACGACGCAGCCGCCGACGACGTGGACGACGAGGTGCTGGACGAGGATGATTTGAAGCCGCTGCCGCCTAGCTTGTCCCCCGGGTGCGCGCCCGCCGCGCCCATGGCGCCGCGCAGCTCGGTGCTCAGCTCTGGCGGGCAGTCGCTCGGTGTGGACGAGGACACGGTGCCTCCCGAGAAGCCACCGCCGCCGCTGCCTTTGCTCCGGGCCGGCAGAAAAAGGTCATCGGGCTCGGGCGAAGACGGGCGGCTGGACACCAGGCTGGCGTCCGAGTCCATGGCCCCGGGCGGTAGGCACAGCTTACGCCGGGTGCTCCGTCCCTCGACCCGCGTTGCTTCCACGCGCACCTCCTGCAGAGAGGAGGGAAACAGGAGAGACACACAGAGAGAGAGACACTAAGATGCCGCGAGAGAAGGCTCGCTGCTTCAGCCAGTACCTCAGCGCCGCGTCCTAGCGCGGGGGGCCGACCACCTCACTACTATTTTGGCCTTCCTTCTAGGGACATGTAAGTCCTCCCTACTCTTCCCACCGCCTGTGCTTTGATCCCAGCCACAGGTGGTTTTATTACAGGGAACCCTGACTGGCCCTCACACGGGGGCCACTCACGCATCTTAGAGGTTTTGCACCTTTGGTTGCGAATGGAGAGGCTGGGTCTCCAGGGCTGGAATAAGAGTGGGCAGAGAGAGCTTTTGGGGGAGAAGGGTGGAGAACTAAATTGAGAAGCACTTATTTGGTTCCTCAAATCCATCCATCTCCTCTCCATCGACACGGTGCAGCAAACATAGACAGACAACCGCGGATTCCATGTGCGGCCTCGCGGGGCCCGGGGGAGCTAGCCAGCTGAAGGGGATTTGGGGAGAAGGAGCCGCTGTCACCCCAACTTCTCGCTTTTTGGCGAAGGGGCTGCTGCAGTGCGTGTGGGCCGAGACAGGACGGCGTGGCAGCCCTGGGGGAACTGGCAAGCAGGAGCCGGATCCCCGGACACCCTCCGTCGGGGCATCCTGCGTAGCAGCTGAACTGGGGGCTTCTGTCTCTGGGATGTGGGCTGTGGTTGCTGGGGGCGGGGACACTTACTGTGGATGTGATTCGAGGAGCTCGCTCCGAAAAGCCGCAACGGGGAACCAGGCTGCGGGAGCTGTTGTCGCGTCGGTCTATAATAAGCATCCGCACCTTTCTGGGCTTGGCGGGTTTTTATAGCCCGGTGGCGGCGGCGGCGGTAGCGGGGAACAATGTGCTTGTCCTGGAGGGGCCGCCGCGCCAATGAGCTGGGCCGGCCCGGGGGGCTGGGAAGCTGATGTCATCCGGGCTAATTCCGCTCAATGAAACCCTCCCGGCCCGGCACACGCCTCCTCGGAGCGCACAACCAATGGGCGCCGGCGGCCGGGAGGGACCGGAGGAGGGACCGGAGGAGGGACCCGGGGAGGGAGACGGAGAGGCAAGGGAGTGGGGGAGGGCGGGCTCGCGGGCGAAGGAGCTAAGGCAAAGCGCGGTTGCGACCGGGGGCGGGGGGGGGGGGGGGGGGAAGGGGGGACGTTGTCTAATCTCTACAAATATATGGTCACCACGAAGTTAGGCTGGGGACTCTGCGGCCCAAACAACCTGATACCCGACGCAGGCCGATCTTTTGGGACTGGCGCGGATAACCCTGGCGACCCAGGGACCCGGGCTGGGGTCTCCTCGCTTTCTGCCTCACCGACACTCACCCCGGGAGCATGTCCCCATCTCTTGGCTTTCATCGGCAGGTCGGCATTTGGGGCTCCAAATGTAAATGATAATCAGGCACAAAGCGCCACACTTCCTCGCCCGCTGAGCGTGCTTCTAGGAGGTGGCGGTTCTTGGAGCTCCGCGGCCTGCGGGTAGCGCCCCCAGCTGGGGGGCAGGGCCTTGTAGGGCGGAGGGCGGACCAGCAGGGAGGGGACAGGCTCCGGAAATCATGTTTTAAAAGGAATCACCATTCTTCAGAAAGTTGAGCATGGAGTAGGCGCAGGGTCGAGTTATTTCCCCTCAGTGACCGCGCGAACACTGGGGCAATGGTGACCGGAGATAAAACAGCCAGCTCCGTTTATTTGCGCCGGAGCCTAATGAGGGTGTTTGTTTCCACGACCCTGGAGTAAAGGTAGCACTGCAAAGAGAGGTCTCAGGCCTGGGCAAAGGCTTCCCGACACGGTGGACCAGACCGTGCACAGCGGCGACTTGTATGCGTTTTACTGTGTGGATCAGAATTTAGCAGTCCCTAAACCCTGAAACGCTTGGCCATGAGAAATTCAAACTGAGTCGGGAGAAGCGCCTGAGGTAGCTTCTCCCTCAGAGGTACCAAACGCGTTCACCCATTTTACAGACGGGAAAATCGACAGAAGGTGTCTGCCGCAAGCAGAGAGAAAAAGTAGCTAACACTTGACCCGGCAACCCCATCTAGACTGCAGATGGGATCACGCACGGTTCTATATAACACAGACGGCCGCGGGTCTCCCCATCCCCTAACCTCTTCCTCAGTCGAATTTCTCACATCCATACATTTTGATGGCAGCGGTTTGTTTCCGCAGGTGCCGGGCGCTAACCCTTCACACTGCCCCGCAGGTCTTCCCCGGGGATTACTATCCTCTGGTTACCTGGGTTGTTTGGGAACTTTTAATTTGCATGCAGGTTTTGAAAAACAAATAAACATAGTAAGTGTTCCAAAAGCTTTCAAGGGGCAAAATTACAAAATCAAAGAAATGCAAAACTAAAATCATTTTATTGCTCCCCAATTCCGAGACGTCTCCCTCCGCCCCCTCCCCCCCTGCCCCCCCCCCAAGTTCCCTATGAGCCCCAGAGGGCTCTCGCCTTCGCCCCGGTCCCGTGCCTTCTGGAGCATTATTTTTCAACCGCGTGTTTCCCAGCTGGCTCTGCAGTCATCCGTTAAATATGTATTTAAAACATTAAGAACTGAAGCGTGGAGCTATGTAGTCCAACGGTTGGGAGGATGACCCATAACCGTTCAATTAGGAGAATCTGTCACACCGACGAACGCGAGGGTGGGGAGCAGGAAAGAGCTTTCGGGTATTTGAGGTTCCCTCCTTTGAGCCCCCCTCCCCCTCGCAGTGTGAACGTGCGTGGGGGTAGGCGCTGTGGGGCCGCCAATGGGTGCATGGAGTTGTGCGCCCGCGGGTGAATCTAATAAATACCCGCAGGCGCAGCGTGCGCTCGCCTGGGTTGCAGCTGGCGAATTTAGTTCAGCCGCCCGCAAGTGTCCCGGAGCGCCGGTTCCTTCTTTTGTTGCTTCCCACCGGTGTCCGCCTTGAGTCCATAAGTCCGTGGGAGTGCTCGGTCTGGGGTTATTTTCGTACTTGGCGAGTATCAGTGGCAGGAATTAGAGGTGGGGCGAAAGTTGGGGATCTGTCCCTGCACCGTGCTACTCGAGAGCTCGGGAACCGCAAAATCCCGAAGCAGGAGAGCGGGCATGCCAGCCAAGTTTCCGCGTGGAAGCCCATTCGGACGCTCCAGGCCCCCGCCCCGCCGCCGCTGAGCGGTGGCGGCGGTAGCAGTTCTGGGGTGGTGCAGCGGCACCTCGCGGTCCTCGCTCCCCATGCTCCAGGCTCGAGCTGGCAGCTCTGGGCTACACTCCCCTTCGCCTCGCAGTGGCCTCCCCCGCCAGCATCTTCCGATCGCCAACGAGTGGTTGAAGGGGTGGGACGGTGTGTGTCCCCCGGGACACAGCCTAGGGGAAAATCAGACGCTGGACATATCCGGCTGTCTCCGGGGTTTTATCTTTAGGAGTAATCGAAAGTGTCTCAGGACCTACGTCCTGCGGTCCGCGTGCACGTCCTAGGTAGTCTAGCGGATCTCGCCCAGATCCTGCGCCCTGGCGCAGCAGTGTCCATCCCCGCACGCAGCTGGGCCGCAGCCTCTTCCCGCGGAGTTGGCCACTTGCTGGCTGACGCGAATCAACCCCGGCTGGGGGTGGGGGGAGCGGTTCCCAGCTAGCCCTGGCGTCCGGGAGCTGTCGGTCTCCTCGGTCAAAACGGAAGACGTGTCTAGCCCTCTCCTTTGTGTTTCCCTCCCACAAAGGGCCGGGTGCGTGTCGGAGCCGGCCTTTGCTCGTTCGCCTGGAGGCCCGGAGGAGCTTGTGCCAAACGGATCGGGGTGGGCTCACGCGGGGCTCCAAGGCGCAGACCTCCCACTGCTTCCCGGGTCCCTCCCGGACTTTCTCTTTCCCATTTTTTTGCCTTCCCCTTCCCCGAGTTTCTGCGCGCATTCAGGCAGCGTCTTGGCCGGGCTGCCAAAGAGAGCTGCGTTCTTGCGCAGAGTCGGCCAGGATTGGCCATGGGAGGCGAGTCTCCAGGCACCGGAAAGGAAAGAAAAGAGGAAAGTATCTCAGTCGTCGCTCCTGGTCCCCAAAAACAGATGGACGCGGAGCGGGAGCTTTTGGCGTCCAAATGTGCCGGACAATGCGGCTCCGAGGGCAGAATTATGGAAACAAACGGCATCTGCGCGTCCAGGGTCTCGCCGTGTCCGCGGCCCCAGCGCTGAGCACAGGGCCAGGCTCAACGTGCCTGGTAAACACTTCTGAATGCGCACACGTGAGGCTGTGCACGTGGGCCTGGGGGGAACATCCCTGATAAAATACATGTAAGTGCTGGCAACAGTGATGTGTATTTATGTGTTGTACACTGTGAATCGTGAGGTCTGCAATCTGGATTGCTGGACATGTGGGACTCTAGAATGAATAGGAACGGAGACTGCCATCTAATGACAACTGTGACCACTTGACGGAGGCCTAAGCTGTACCAGGCACTCAGCTGGTCTTCATAGATATCATCTCATTTAATTTTTCTCTGGCCCCAGGAAGGAGGTGTAACTTACTCTCATTTTACGGATGGAAAACCTGAGTTGTAGGCATTTGTCCATGTCTCCAGTGCCACTGGGTGGATCCAGGGATATGCACTTGGGTGCTGGGAAGAGTTGGGGTGTCCCAGCCTTGGGTTCTTACTGGTCAAGTGGATTTCTAGAAGCGACCTCTCTCCCGGAAGAGTGCCAGTGGAGGGAAAGCCTTGGAGGAATGCAGGGAGCTTGGGGGAGGGATGACTTGCCTAGGGAAGCTAAAGGAAAACAGAACAAAAAAACTAAACAAGGAACCAAACAAACCCAAACTCATATTTTCTCCCTTCCAGGCTCACTCCTCAGTTTGGATCATCATCACCTCCTGTTACGCTTGTGTGACTGCCACACGCCCCTTGACGCTGATCAGCGCCATCGCGAACCTGATGCCCAAGCTCACAGACCAACGGCCTGGGAGGTG
This sequence comes from Myrmecophaga tridactyla, assembly GCA_004026745.1. NCBI lineage: Eukaryota > Metazoa > Chordata > Mammalia > Pilosa > Myrmecophagidae > Myrmecophaga > Myrmecophaga tridactyla. The sequence continues at coordinate 41,328 of PVIY010006928.1, forward strand.
GTAATGAGGGGGCACCAGAAGGAAACTTTACTGAGCTCAGTTTAAAAACGATCTCACACAGTCCTCCCAACCGCCCTTCGGTGTTAAGAGGGAGGCACGTTGCTCCCACGTTGCAGATGATTCTGAAGATTGGAGGTCACGGCAAGGACACGTTCAACCTCCTGCTCACCAGGTCCCAAACCCAGGGGCCACGCCACCCTCTCCCGCCTCCCTGCGCCCTGCTCCCCGCACTGGAGTTCCCACCCAGCCTGCGCTCCCCTGTCCTGCTGACGCCGGGCGTCTGAGGTGTCAGCTTCGGGGAGTCTCCCGCCCCGTCCCCGCGAGATTCACCCCGAGCGTGGGGAGTGCGGGTGACTAGGTCCGGAAGCGCCAGAGGCGGCGTCTGTGGCCGGGTGGCGGGCCCTGTGCTGGAGCGCAAATCCATTCCATTCCAGGGTGACACGGGACGGGGAAACCCTGACTGGACTACCGCAGCCCCTAGGCGCAGAGCAGGGTTTTCCGTAGGAGGAAGCGATGGGCTTCTGAATGCGGGAGAGAGCCAACCAGGCTATTGACGGGTGGCAACTTTTCGGCGCCGCCGAGGTGCGTGCGCTCTCTGCATTTCGCGCTGCCGCGGCCGGACCGCGGGTTGCTGCGCGCGTGGAGGGCGTGGGGCCGCTCACCTCTGCGGGCAGAAGGACAATAGCCCACCGGTGGATGGTCCGGCTTGCCACACAGGAGGAGCATGACAGGGCCACTGCGTACAAACTGCAGTGGTAGAATGATGTCTCCCATCGCCTGCAGGTTCAAGGCCGAGGCTTCTAGGGGGTCCTCACCTGACCCCTGGCTGCCTCGCGCTCTTTCTCCCTCCCCTCCCCAGCCCCCGCCCCCGCATTCTCCGGCGCCACTGGGGCACCTGGCGGGCGCTACTCCTGAGCATCTGCGCCCATTGCTTTCTCCTGCCCACCCCCACGCCCTTTCGCCGTCGCATCAGTGTATCTCATACTAGTCTCAGGGGTCAGTCCAAAATTCGCCCCACCTGGGCACCTCACCGCGCTCCTTCGCGAGCCAGGGGGCACCTTGAGGACCCTCAGTGTGCCTGAGTCCGCTTTCCGTCCCCGGGACCCAGAACAAGGACAGGCCTTGAGATCGAGTCCCACTCCGAGGACAGGACTCAGTGGCTCGAAGTAAAGGCCGGTGATGAGACAGTTACCCGCAGTTTTATTAGGGTTCCCACCCGCTACAAAATACAATAACGGTAGCGTCACCGGGACAATTTCGGCCCCTAGTTTAAAACCCGCGATACCGGGGGCGGGGAGACAGCGCCCCCCATCAAAGCCAAGCAGGCGGTGGGGTAACTGGGGTGCCGCGGGCGGGGGAGGGACGCCGCGGTTTCGCCGGGACAGACGGACACCAGGTAGCGGTCCTGGCCCCTTTGAGCACCGAGGGAGCGAGCCTCTCTCCTGCCGAGGCCGAGCCCTGCGCTCCGGGTCCTCAGGGTGGGAGATGGGCTGCGGTCACTGCCCACGGGCCTCGGGCCGCGCCGGGCCACGCGCGATGGGCGATGGCGCAGCCGGGGAGCAGGGCAGCGGGATCCGAAGACTCTCCAGCCACGTCTTCCCGGCCCGGGTGCCGGGAGGTCATGAGCGAAGGGAAGCGGGGTCGGAAGCAGTTGGCAGCTCGGCTGCAAAGCCCGGGACTCCCTACACCGGCGGTCCGGCTGATTCTAGGGACAGCGGAAGGAAGCGGGGACAAGTGAGATGGCAGGCAGGAAAGGCTTTCGTGCATCTCCCCTTCTTCTTTCTCGTTCCACTTTCCTGCTCTTTCCGGCTTCTGTCTCCTCTCTCTCTTCTTCATTCTTGATCATCTCCAATATATTTATATGGCTGTATATATAGGAATTTTACTTTTGAATTTTCCTAATTATAAAAATGATACATTGCAGGGATGGGAGAACTGGCGACCTCAGGCAGGTTCTTTCCAGACCCTTGTGGTCCCAGGGCCAGTAGCCTAAGCATTGCCTACCTTGGGAGCTCGTTAGAAATGCAGAATCTCAGGCCCACCCCAGACCCTCTGAAGCTGGATGGTAATGAAACAAAGCCCCCAGGTGATTGGTGGACACACAGAGAAGGAGAAGGTCTGCCTGGGGGCTGTTTTGGGGGCTCGACCTCAAGTGTGCTTCTCTTCCAAGGTCACTGGGTCTCCCAGGCCCAGACACAGACCCCTTCTTGGGCTCACTACACTGTGTCCTTGAGATTATGAAATGCCTCCCCAGCTCTCTGAACAGTCCTTATTCCTCAGATCTCTTGACCATCTATTAAATAAAATTCAATAAGCATTTAAAAAAAAGAAAGAAAGAGAAGATACAAGCCCATTGCGAAACACACACACGCACACACACACGCATGCACATACATACCACAAAACTTTGAAATAATTCAGGAAGTCAAGGTCAGCTGTAATGCACTCCTACCTACAGCCACTCTCAGGATTTTGGCCAAGGTCCTTCCAGACTTTGTAACCTGCTTTTTCTCCTTTCTCAGTGTCTCTTGGACATCTTTGCATTGCAGTGCAAGACTCTTTCGATCCCTTTGCCAGTAAAAGGTTTGCCTGGTCCACTTTGGGTGCTCCTGTCCTGGAAAGCCGGCCCTCTAAAACTGCGTTTCCCTTGTGTGTGTGCTGCTGGGAGCTCGAGTCCATGGGAATCCCCTCCTTGCCCCTGTCTGACCCTGCCCTGGAGCTGGGGCTTCTTTGGAAACTCCTTTAGAGTCTCTCTGGCACGTCTAGTGGAAGGACTGATTCCCACTTTTCCTAGGGGAGAGTGGGCAAACCTGAGGTGAACCGTTTGTAAGTGTTTTGGGTAGCCTCATAGGAGAGTGTTCACTGTGTAATCAACATTTCTAGGTTCGGTCTGTGGCCAAGTCAGGACTCAAAGCCTGTGATTTGGAAAGGGTGTGAGTTTTAGACATCCACATTTCCTGTCTGTATTTCCAACAGAAAGGGTCACCCACTGCCACACTCCCCACCCCCAAACACACCCGACCTACCCCCTGCCCCCCCCCCCACATATTTACAATATACCTGCTTCTCAAGCACCCGTGGCTCCTGACGATGTTTTCCCTGCTTCCTTGGTCACTGAGAAGCAAGGACACTCTGAGCCCAGGTGGTGAGAGAGCACGAGTCTTCTGTTCTCCGTAAGTGCGCTTTTCCAAGGTGCCCCCAGCATGGTGCTTTTAACCACTGCTGAGAACTTGCAGGTGAGTTGCAAAACAATGGTGTTTCTCCTTTCCTGTCTGGAGGGCTATCAGTTAGAGGCGTCCAGAGACACATTTTAAAGAATAAGCACGACCAGTAGGTGAAGCTAATTAATTACTGTTAGTTTATTTTTATTCTTTTTTTTTTGAGTATGCATTGTATCCACACCAGTTCAAAATTCAAAAACATGTAATTAAAAGTTGCTTCCCACTCCTGCTCCCTTCCCCCAGCCACCCAGTTCCCGTGCTCAGTTACCATCTCTTGTCTTCTCCCAGAGACATTCTATTCAAATGCAAGCAAATGTAAATATTTATGTACTCTGTCTCTATTTTTACACAAACCTTTAGCATCCTAGACACTCTTTGCGTTTTTCAATTAAGAGGTTGGAGGTCATTCCTTAGCAGTCTATATACTAAAAAACTTCCTGCTTAAAAAAAAATCCATACGTTTGTTATATGAATGTCCCATAATTTATTTAGTTAGACCCCTGTTGAAAGACTTTTAAGTTGTTTCTAGCCTTTTACTATTGCAAACAAGCTGCAATGAATAACCGTGTAAGATGTCATTTGCACATGCATGGTATATCATCAGAATAACCCCCTAGATTATTGTACTGGTCAAATAGTCTCTGCATTTGCAATTTTGATAGATGTTGCCAAATTGCCCCCTAAGTGTTGTCCCAATTTATGCCCCAAAGTATCAGAGGAGACTGACTAGCTGACAGCTAATTTGAATGCCTAACTTTTGTTTTTCAGGGTAAATAGGACTTTGACTTTAGAAGTTGGAAGAGGTGCCATGGCTAGTGGCTATGAGTCTACAGTATAGCCAGATAAAGTGCCATTTCCCCTGTCAAAACATCAAACTGCACATTGGAACAGATTTCAACATCTCGTACCATTTCTAATTCTGAAGATTTACGAATGCCTTTTCCAAGTACTTAGGTAGAACAGTCCAAGTGTGTGATGTACTACATCTGCTGAGAAATATTTATGTTTTGAGTATGTGATTCAACAAGTATTTATTTTTTGAGCTCTTTTCATGTGCCAGGTGCTGTTCTAGGTACTGGGAGTCTAGCAGTGAACAAAAACAGAACAAAAGAGATGACCAGCGTAATTATTATTATCATTTCTTTTTTTAAAAAGCAGTTTATTGAGCTATATTCACACACCGATACAATTCATCCAAAGTGAGCACTCCATAGCTCGGGGTATATTTGCAGAGTTGTGCACTCATCACCATAATCAACTTTAGAACATTTTCATAACCCCTGACAGAAAAACCTGATATCCTTTATCCCCCCCCCGTTATTATTGACACTTAGCATTGGTGTCTTATTTTTGTCACAAGTGATAAAATAATATTAAAATATTACTGTTAACTATAGTTCACAGTCTGCATTTGGTGTATTTTCCCCATGTACCACCCTATGGTTTACTAGTGATGGACATTTGTTCTAGTTCAGGAAAGGACACCCTTAAATTTGTATGATTAACCATAGTCATTGTCCACAAAAGGTTTACTATGTTATGCAGCCCCATGTATTATCCTCTAGCTTTCCTTCTGGTGACATTCATGAACATAAACTTCCCCATTCGACCACGATCACACCCATAATTCAGTGCTGTTAATTATACCACGGTGATGTGCTACCATCACCTCTATCCATCTCCAAACAGTTACAATCAACCTACTTAAAAGTTTTGCACAAATTGAATATGGGCTCCCCATTCCCTACCCTCATTTTACTTCCCGGTACCGTATTTTCTCCAATAGCCCTGTAAAGTGGTTTTGGTGAGGCTTATGTGATAACCTCTGCGCACCCCCCCCAAGCCACATGTCAGTGTGGGCAAACACTGCTGGTTCTTCCTCTGTATCTGTTCCGCTTTCTGTATGCTGATAGAATTTTGGTTTGGGCACATAGCAACCCGGACTAAGGACTACATGTCCCAGCCTCCTTTTTGACCAAGTGCTGGCCAGAAAGATCTTTATGGTTTGAAATGTGTCCCTCGAAAAGGAAAATTCAAGTCCTGATCCCTGGTCCTGCAAATGTGATTCTATTTGGAAGTAGAAAATAAGAAACTGGAGAGCTGGTATTGGTTACAATGAAGCCAGACTGGATTAGAGTGAGTCCTAAATGCAATATGACTGGTGTCCCTATAATGAGAGGAAAATTGGGGCACAATCAGCAGGAAACAGACAGAGAGAGGATGGCCAGGTGATGGAGTCAGAGAATGATTTATGCCTTGATAGCTGGCGAGCCACTGCCAGAACCTACGCCTTTCAGGGGATGCTTGGCCCAGCTAACACTGATGTTGAACTGTTGGCCTCCAAAACTTGCACAATAAACTGCTGCTGTTTTAAGCCACCTAGTTTGTGGTACTTTATTACGGCAGCTCCAGAAAATTGAGGGGAGGCGTAAATAGAAGTGATTTGTGCAATTTCTGGAAGGCCTCCTTCCAGAGGGAGCATGTCCTCTTCATTCCTTCCTTGTCGTCCGCTGGCTGGAAGGCCTCCTTCTTGGACGGGGCTGGAGCAGCCATCTTGTGTCATGAGGTGGACATGGGGCCATACAGACAAGAGCATTGAGAGAGAAGAAACCTGCATCCCTGACCCTGCACGATGCCAGACCAACCCTGGACCAAGTCTCTGGTCATTTAGAAGAGAGATAAGAAAAAACCTTCTGCTTTAAAGCCATTGCAGTTTGGGGGCTTCTGACATGCTGAGCCAAGCCCTAAGCAAGGTAAAGGGATTTTAGAATGCTGGGTGGGGCACTTTGGGATGTCTGATGTGCATCTCCCGGGGCTGCTGCGAATGTCTTTGTTACATCGGTTGTGTCAGAATCCTAATACTCAGGGCAGAAATGCAACAAGATTTAGGCTGCTCAGAAGACAATGTTGCAATGTTGTGAGGTCCACCCTCCTTTGTGAGCCAGGGAAGGATGAATGGGCACATCTGGGTCACTGGGTCATTGGATTTTGAATTTTGATGTAACAGAGACTTCTGAAGAAGACATGTTGATCCCCTGCCCAGATCGCTTTTTACCATTTCTGTGTCCCAGCGGTGGCATGCGTTCACTTCCACCGGCCAGCCCCTTCACCTTCTCACTGCACTTGAACTACTGGGGTGCTTTGCCTGAACATAGAGAGATCCGGAAAGACGATGGCGGGACAGTAACCAATGGTACAAAGCTTCCCAGCTCTGAGTGCAGACAATTCTACAGCATAATTTTCATTCCAGGACCCCCTGGTGGTTCAGGCTGAAGCCCACCCTCTTTAGGACTTTTGCCAGAGACCTCATCTTTTCTTTTTAATTATTTATTTATTTTTAAATTTTTTATTAATAAAACCAATCAACATACAATATGAACATTCTTTATTTTATCACATGATTGCATATTCATCATCATGATCATTACTTAGCACATTTACATCAATTCAGAAAAAGAAATAAAAAGAAAGCAGAAAAAAATTCATACATACCATACCCCTTACCCCCTCCCCTTCATTGATCACTAGCATTTCAATCTACTAAATTTATTTTAACATTTGTTCCCCCTATTATTTTTTTATATTTAATCCATGTTTTACTCATTTGTCCATAAGGTAGATAAAAGAAGCATCAGACACAAGGTTTTCACAATCACACAGTCACACTGCAAAAGCCTTATCTTTATACAATCATCTTCAAGAAACATGGCTACTGGAACACAGCTCTACATTTTTAGGCAGTTCCCTTCAGCCTCTCCATTACACCTTAACTAAAAAGGTGATATCTATTTAATGCCTAAGAATAACCTCCAGAATAACCTCTTAACTCTGTTTGGAATCTCTCAGCCATTGACACTTTATTTTGTCTCATTTCTCTCGTCCCCCTTTTGATCAAGATTTTCTCAATCTCTTGATGCTGAGTCCCAGCTCATTCCAAGAGAAATGGAATGACTTTTAAAAAGGGGAACTTAATAAGTTGCAAGTTTACATTTCTAAGGCACAATCATCTTCAAGAAACATGGCTACTGGAACACAGCTCTACATTTTCAGGCAGTTCCCTCCAGCCTCTGTTGTGTCTTAACTAAAAAGGTGATATCTATATAATGCGTAAGAATAACCTCCAAGATAACCAACCTCTCGACTCTGTTTGGAATTTCTCAGCCATTGACAATTTATTTTGTCATCTCATCCCCCACTTCCTCCTTTCGGTTGAGAAAGTTTTCTCAGTCCCTTGGTGCTGAGTCCCAGCTCATTCCAGGACCTGCGTCCCACATTGCCAGGAAGGTTCACACCTCTGGGAGTCATGTCCCATGAAGACAGGAGGAGGGCAGTGACCTTGCTTGTTGTATTGGCTGAGAGAGAGAGGCCACAACTGAGCAACAAAACAGGTTCTCTGGGGGTGACTCTTAGGTCTAATTTTAAGAAGGCTTAGCCTATCCTTTGTGGGGTTAAGTTTCATATGAACAAACCCCAAGATTGGGGGTTCAGCCTATTGCTTTGGTTGTCCCCACTGCTTGTGAGAATAGCAAGAATTCTCCCCTTGGGGAAGTTGAATTTTCCCCCTTTCTCACCATTCCCCCAAGAGGACTTTGCAAATACTTTTTTATTCACTGTTCAAATCCTTCTGGGATTTATCGGACCTCATCCTTTCTTGATTGTCTCTTCTGCCCTGGTTCCCCCACCCCCTGCCCAGTCTCCTCGGGGAGCATGCCCTGAATAAATCGTTGACATGTGAGCATGATGCCATGCCCATCTCAGCATAGGAGAAGGGTGTGCATCTCTTCTGCTACAGTCTCTATATAGCATCCCTCGGCTGAGACGGTGGCTCCACAGTTGTGGGCATCCTGGCTCTTTCTACTTTGGTACTTTGTCATCCTCCCTCAGGTTGTGATCTCTCCTGTTGATGCCTGTTCACATCTGCATTCTGGGGAACAGCGAGGGCGCATGCTCCCATTTATGACAATGCCCAGAAGATGCTCAGATGACTTCTACTCGCATCCCATCCACCAGCTCTTACTCATATGGCTGCACCTAGGTAAGCATGGCTGGGAAGTGTAGTCTTTAGATGGGCAACCATGTGCCCAGCTAAAACTAAGGGCCCTGAATATTAATAGATACTGGGGAAAACCAGCAGTCTCTGCCATACCTAGGAATCACTCTCATAAATGCTAGAAACTCAAGTCTTCCAGCTGCCACCAATGTTTGCCTCACTTGAAAATTATACCTTTAGCCGCTATGACCAATCCCAGGGCAGCTGTGAATGCTCTGAAGCACTGGAAGGATGTTTATGAAAAAATATCTGGGGGATTATCATCATCATCCCCAGCCTAGTTATTGGGGTCTGGGGCACAAAGGTGGCAGTTGAGGATGACCTGAGGGGCGCAGGGAAGAGGTGGTGGTGCAGGCGGAGCTTTTGGAAGAAATCTGATGGGAAGTATGCAGGAAGGGTTTTCCCAGAGATGGGCTCCCCCAGTAAGAAAAGGAGTGGATTCAGGGCACGGGAAAACTGGCTGGAGGCCAGGCCCAGCTCCCTAGGCTAGGAAGGGCCATCTTTGGGTCACTCTTCCACCATAGGCCACATGTATCTGTAGTGAACTGTGCTTGGGGCAGCCAGGGTTGGGCAAGCAGCTGGGCCCAAGGGACAACCTGGTCCCTAAAAAGAAAAATCAGTCCATCCAACACTGATTCAGGCAGGATGTGCCTCCTGTGCCCATCTGGGATGGGCTGAGGGCCAGGGCACAGATTTGAGCAGGAGCCATCAGAAAATCTGATGGAGTAGGGCTTCCTTTTGGGACTATTTCCCAAGAATTAAGAGGTTTACCTCTTGTGGTGGTTGAATGATGGGTGGCCCTGTCCCAAAGATATGTCCACTTCCAAATCCCTAGAACTTGTAAATTTGACCCTATTTGGAAAAAAGGTCTTTGTAGTTGTAATTAAATGAAGGATCTTAAGATGAGATCTTCCCAGATTATCTGGGTGGGCCCTGAATCCAAATGACAAATGACCCTATAAAGGAAAAGCAGAGGGAGATTTTAGACACATGGAAGGGAGGACACAGGCAGGGAGAGGAGAGCATGTGACAGTGGAGGCAGGGACTGGAGGGAGACAGCCACAAGCCAAAGAATATCTGGAATGACCAAAACTGGAAGAGGCAAGGAAAGATTTTGCCCTGGAGGCTTTGAAGGGAGCATGTCCCAGGCCACAGCCTGATTTCAGACTTCTAGCCTTGAGAATCGTGAGAGAATACATTTCTTGTTTTAAGCTGCCAAATTTGTGGTAATTGGTTTCAGTAGGAAGCAAATACACCTCTCCAAAATAACAGCTGCTTGGAGGTGAGACCGTACTGCAGTGATGATGGACAGGAAACTGCTTTTCTTGTTCAAACAGCTTTATTTACGCACCATAAAATCCATCCTAAGTGTGCAGACAATGGTATAATCATATAGTTATGCATTCACCACCACAATCAATATGACAACATTCCCATTTCTTCCAAAAAAGAATCCACGCCTCTTCCTTATGTCCCCCTATTGTTGACAGTTAGCTTTGTTACAATTAATGAAAGAATTTTACAATGTTCCTGCTAACTGTAGACCTTAGTTTGCATTAATTGTGTTTTCCCATATACCACCTGTTCTAGGGTGCTAGTTGCTGGAATGCAATAGACCAGAAACAGAATGACTTTTAAAAAGGGGAATTTAAATAAGTTGCTAGTTTATGGTTCTAAGGCTGTGAAAAATGTCCAAATTAAAGTAAGGATATAGAAATGTCCAATCTAAGGCATCCAGGGAAAGATACCTCGGTTCCAGAAGGCGGATGAAGTTCAGGGTCTCTCTCTCAACTGGAAAGGCACATGGCGAACATGGCCACATCTCCTAGCTTCTTCTCCAGGCCTCTTGCTTCATGAAGCTCTCGCAGGGGTGTTCTCCTTCTTTATCTCCAAAGGTCGCTGGCTGGTGGACTCTGTAGTTCTCATGTCTGCTGCTCTCGTCATTCTTCAGCTTTCTCCAAAACGCTTCCTCTTTTAAAGGATTCCAGTAAAATAATCAAGACCCACCTGGAATGGGTGGAGACACATCTCCCTCTATTCAGAAGTTAATACCCACAATCAGGTGTCACATCTCCGTGGAGATGACCTAATCAAGTTTCCAGCCTATGGTACTGAATAGGGATCAGAAGAAAGGGTTGCTTCCGCAAGATTGATTCGGATTAAAACATGGCTCTTCTAGGGTGCATGAATCCTTTCAAACCGGCACACCACCCCATTATTAATACCTTGTAACAGTGAAATATATTTGTTCTGGTTTACGTAAGAACTTCCTTATATTTGTACAATTAACCACCATCATCATCCATTCTAGGTTTTGCTAAGCTATACGGTATCAGTTTAAAAAATATATTTTTATTGAGAAATCTTCATACACAGTCCATCTACAGTATATAATCAATGGCTCATAATATCATCACATAGCTGTGTATGCATCACCATGATCATTTTTAGAACATTTTCATCACTCCAGAAAAAGAAATAAAAAGAAAAAACTCATACATCTCATACCTCTTACCCCTCCTTCTCATTGACCACTAGTATTTCAATCTACTCTTTTTTTTTTTACCCTTTATCCTGCCCTATTATGTATTTAGTTTTTCTCTTTATTGTTTTACTCATCTTTTCATATCCTGGATAAAAGGAGCATCAGACACAAGGTTTTCACAATCACATAGTCACATTGTAAAAGCTATACAGTTATACAATAGTCTATATAAACAAACAAGGCTACTGGAACATGGTTCAGCAGTTTCAGGTACTTCCCTCTAGCCACTCCAATGTACCGCAAACAAAAAAGGAATATATATAGAATGCATAAGCTGCTGGTATGCAACACACCAGAGACGGATTGAGTTTTAATAAAAGGGGATTTATTTCATTAGTTCTTAAGAGGAAAGGCAGCTAACTTTCCACTGAGGTTCTTTCTTACATGGGAAGGCACAGGGTGATCTCTGCTGGCCTTCTCTCCAGGCCTCTGGGTTCCAACAACTTTCCCCAGGGTGATTTCTTTTTGTATCTTCTCCAAAGGCCTGGGCTGAGCTGCAAGTGCTGAGATGAGGTATGCTGAATTGCTTTTGCTGTGCTACGTTGAGCTCTTTCATTTAAGCACCAGCCAATTAAATCAAACATCATTCATTGCAGCAGGCACGCCTCCTAGCCAACTGCAGATGTAATCAGCAACAGTTGAGGTTCAAGTACCATTGGCTCATGTCCACAGCAACGGAACTAGGCAATGTCACCTGGCCAAGTTGACACCTGAACCTAACTACCATGATAAGAGAAACCTTTGGGATAACCTCTCAACTGTGTTTGAAATTTCTCAGCCACTGAAACTTTATTTTGTCTCATTTCTCTTTTCTCCTTTTTGGTCAAGAATGACTTTCTCAATCCCATGATGCCAGGTCCTGGCTCATCCCAGGAGTCCTATCTCATGTTGCCAGGGAAATTTGCAACCCTGGGAGTCATGTCCCATGTAGGGGGTGGGGGAGGGCAGTGAGTTCACTGTCCAAGTTGACATATAGAGAAGGGCCACACCTGAGCAACAAAAGAGGTTCTCTGGGGGTGACTCTAAGGCATAATTATAACTAAGCTTAGCCTATCCTTTGCAGGAATAAGTTTCATAGGGGCAAACCCCAAGATCGAGGGCTTGGCCTATTGATTTGGTTGTAAGACTATTAGGAATTCCCCAGATGGGGAAGTTTTATATTTCCTACTTTCTCCCCGCCCCCCCCCCCAAGGGCACTTTGTAAATACTTCTTTTTTGCTGCCCAGATTACTCTGGGATATATTGGGGCATCACACTAACCTGTACAGAACAACAAGATGTCACATCCAATTCAAGATTCTGTGTAATTGTGGTGTTCAAGTAAACTGACCATATAAGTTAAATTAGATAATGCATTACCCCAAATATACGTTTTGCACCAAATAAACATCTCTCCCTTTGGTCTCACACAGAAATGGAAGTTTTAAATTATGCAGTTTCAGTTTTCTTTTCTTTTCTGTTTGTTTCCATTTTTCTTCTTTTCTTTTCTTTTTCCAGCAGTTCCAGTTTGTACCTTGTAGCATCCTTTCTGGTGACATCCACAATGCTAATCTTCCTTTTTCAGCCATACTCCCACTCATCTTTGTTAATTTTGTCTCTCCAGATGTGCTCTTCTCCACTTCCATACTGCTCTCTGGCCTGGTTTCCTCTGGTTGGGAGGGAGGAGACCAAGGTGTTAGTCTGCTGTCCCCCACCTGTCCCGGGAGGTGTCCTGGCTGGCTACATCTCTCAACAGCAGGACACTGCTCCTCTAAGGTTGCCTACTCTGCACCACTCCCTCTCCCCCAGGCTCTGGTAGCCCCTTCCCCTTGAGGCTGGAGACCTGCTGATGTTTTAGCTCAGGGTTCTCCTGCCCCCTGCCCCCGCCCTTGGCATCTGTGCCTTTGTAAATGAGCCCTCCTCGATGGCATGTCCTAGCTTGGGTTGTGCTATTTCCTGGGACCTTGGCTGATAAAGCCCAACACGGGGCCCTCTGCCTAGAGTTTGGAAGAGGTGAGGGTCAGTGCAAGAGATCTCCAAAAGGTGGGGATGAGTTTCCTGAGGATCAGAACCCTATACAGGGGAAATGTGCCCATTCTGAAAGTGTGGGGAGGGGGAAAGGTGGGCATGGGGGTCTTCAGGAATGACAGTGGTTTGCATCTCGGGGCCCTGCAGAGCCGTTCTTAGCCCTGCCCCAAGCATCTGGGTTCTTTCTGTCTCAGGGACCAGGGTCCCTTTCTATCTCTCTGGAGGGCTTTCTTTCTTTCTATCTTTCTATCTCTCTGGAGGGCTGTGTGTGCTGCCCCCTGCTGGAGCCTAGAGGTGGCACTTCTGCTCCACTGATGTCTTGAGGCGCAACCCATGAGGTAGGGGGTGGCCGTAGGGGTAGGTTTGAGGGGGGTGGGCGTGGGAGGGAGTGGGGGGATTGTGATGAGCACAGAAAAGTCAAGTGCCCCCATGACTTCTCTGGGAGTGGGGAGTATAAAAACTTTCTACATTGCAAAATTAGATTAAAATCCATGAAATCCACTCTGTACCTTAGAAGGCATGAGTCCATGCCTCTATTTCAAAATGGGTCTTATTGTCCCCGGACAGGATTCAAGTCACAACTCGCCACCACATTCCAGCACTCTGCTCTCCAGTCCTTCAGCTGCCCATTAAATATGGAGTGCAAAACCAAAGAGGCTGCCCCTAAACCAAGGTCCTTCTGGGCTGTCCAGTCGAGTTGATGACCACCTGTGAAAAAGAAGCATAAGAGGAGGATTTGGATATCAGGCTATGGGCTGGAAAATGGAGAAACAAGAGGGAAGAGGCTAAAAGCAGAAGATAGACAGTATTCAGGCAAAGTTCCCTGAATTGACAAGAGATCATCCTAGTTTTCATGAAAATAATTCATTGATTTTTTTTTTCCAAGAATAGAAATAATACATGGCCCTTGTTAGAAAATTTGGAAATCCAGAGTCTTACAGTTGTAGAAAACTTGGGAAAATGCAGGTTCTTATGGTATTTCAGGTGGGAGATGATTAAGACCACCCTTGGACAGTAGCTGACATACGGAGAAGAGGGGTAGATGGAAAAGATGAGGGGAGGTAAAATCAACACGCTTGGTCACTGGTTCCATACAGACAGGAAGGGGTGCAGAGTAGACTGGGATCTCGTTAGCTTTCTAGTTTGGGTGGCTTGATGGATGGGGGTGTCATCCCATCTCATTAACTGGAGAGGGAATCCAAGAGGAAGAGTTGGAGCCGCCTGCAGGGTACCCAGTGGAGATGCCCAGTGGCCAGCTGGGAACATGGTCTTGGGGTTGGAGCCAGGGGAGGTGGGGGCAGGGCTGGAGGCAAGCACAACAGCACACCCCTGCGAGTGGCAATCATCTTGCAAGTAGATGAGATGGCTGGGTGTAGGGCTGCCGGCAGAGGACAGACCCCTGGGGAAGGCTGACATTTATTTTCATCTGCGAGGAAGAGGCCGTCATTTATTTTGCTGATGATCTGCATCGCAGCTGTTCACGTTTATTAGGTTGATTCCAAAATATTGTCTGCCTTCCCTAATTTCTCTTTCAATCCATTGTTGAAAAATTCCCAAGATAGGCACAGACAGACTACTCCCCAAATGCTAAATTGGTCAAATTAGGGGGAAGGCTGTCTCTTTAACCTACCCCTGTGATTATTTGGTACATATGGTGCTAAGCATGCTGGCTTCCAGTCCCCACCATATGTGCAGGTAAGTGTGGAGCTGGCGGGGGGTGGGGGTGGTGTCAGACAATGGATGGTTTCACTTTTAGCATTAAGTGTTCTTATTTCTCTGTACCTCTCTGGCCTCCTCTCTTTAGAAACTTTTTAATTTGAAAAAAAAATGCACAGCACATGTTTGGAAATGTGTGGAAATGGATATAACTATCTCTTTTGAGAATAACATTGTAATTATTATGAATATTATTATTATGGTCTTCTTGGCTATAGCAGCATATATTATAGGGTGACAGTGGCTCAGGCACTGCACTGTATTGTTTCTTCTGGGATGTAGAGGTTTCCACTAAGATGCATGGGTCTTAAACTATGGAGAAAACAACATTTTAAATTTGTTATCTGTCTGAAAGGGCAGGCTCTGGATTCAGGTTGTCTGGGCTGGAATTCTGATTTCCTCCCTCACTATTTTGCCCATCCTGGGAAAGCTGCTTCACCTCACTGTGTTTCACTTTTTTCATCTGTAATAATACCTTGCTGACAAGTATGTTGTGAAGGTCGAGTTCAAGAATACGTGGAGAGCACCTAGAACAGGGGCTGGGAACTTAGTAAAAGCTCAATAAACGCTAGTTATAAACTCATATATAAGCCCATATATGAATTTTCTGGGATTCTTTATATGCTTTGAGATTGTTGTTGGGACATAAAACCAAAAATCTGAGCCATTTTGGATCTTGCCTCAGTTTCTTCACCTAAACCCAAAGGTTTAGCAGTTCTTTAATATTCTAGGAATCATCAGTACCAACTCTCCCTTCTGTGCTTTTCCAGATGCATCTCCCTGCCCATGGCTCGGCTCTAAGGCTGCACTGCCTCCCCGCGTGTGTATGGTTTGAGAAATTAATCCCTTCTTTGAAAAGTGAGCATGCCCACGCTATCTCCTTAGCGCGCGTTTGGGATTTCCAGCACATCCCTGTACGTTATTTTCCAGATGGGAATGCCATCGTCACCCTACTTTGAAACGAAAGTGCTCAGTTCCACTTTTTAGTAAAAGTTCCCCAAAACCCCTTACCAAATGGATGATTCCAGCCAGTCTCCTGCCCGACATTTTACTGAGAATTAAGAATAATGAAGCGAGCTGAGAGACAGAGGGAGATTAATTTAGAACCCTGGCATGGTTGCTTTGAATTTGCTGACTGGGGTGGTGTGGCGTCCGTCCGTGGGGGAGGGAGGGCGGTGGGGAGGGCGCGGCATCCATCGCCATGCGCCAGCAGGACTTGCATTAACGGAGTAACAGCTGAACTAAGTGTTCAGTGTGAGCGCATCAAAGCCCGCAGCCTCTGAGATACCATTTCTTCTATTCCGCGATGTCAAAGGTGGCTGCAAATACACCCAGCGCTTTCTGGGTGGCATTGTCTAGGTTGCTGGCCTCAGCAGATGGCCCCCAAATGCACCTCAGCCTGGTGGAGCGGGGGACCACATGTGATGGCATAGTCTTCTCATTAGCAAACAGAAAAAAAAAAGGCAAGGATGAGAAAGGAAAGAGATGAAAAGAATACACAAAGACATTTACATATTTACATTGTCTCCCCTGCATTTCAAATTCTCCTTTAGCTGAAGTGTCAGTGGGCTTTGCTTTTCTCCTT
Organism: Myrmecophaga tridactyla; assembly: GCA_004026745.1. Classification (NCBI taxonomy): domain Eukaryota; kingdom Metazoa; phylum Chordata; class Mammalia; order Pilosa; family Myrmecophagidae; genus Myrmecophaga; species Myrmecophaga tridactyla. Next base: position 57,452 of record PVIY010006928.1, read on the forward strand.
CTGTTTATATGTTTACTTGTGCTAAATAGATTATGATAATCAGGCACATAAATGCATGCAACTGTTATTATGGCATTTTAATCACAGAGTTTTCCATTGGAAGCCTTCATTAGAATTCTCATAATCTTACTTGTTAGTGTAACAAACAGCACTAAATGCCAAGGAGCTTGGATTAAGGCAGAGGCATTCAGACTTTAAAAGAGGAATATGGAAATGTTGTCAAATCTCTGCATTATTTACTTATTGAAATGTCACATAAACAGTTCGGGACTCTAAATATCTTACTCATTACGAGGACAGGGAACCAGGCAAGCTGAAGATAGTAATTATGTCTTTCTATTGGGCACTACAAACATATGGCTTCCATAGATTCTTCCAACTCTTTTGAAATGATTGAATGCTCCGATTTGGAATCCTTGCCTTATTTATATTATGTGTTAAACTGGAGACATTTATGATATAATTTCATTTATTTTATACTTAGTAGTAAATATGTTTGAACCCAACCAAACACGTATCAAAACCTCCTACTTCTCATTATCTTTCAATTTTGCTCTATTGTTTGGCAAGCTGATAAGAAACATTGAAGAGTTTCTTTCTTTTCTAGTAAGCAATATCATAGCCATATGTCTGAGAATAAACCACTTTTTCTGAAAATAATTGTGGTTTTGCAAATAGTCTAAGCATTAGGATACACACCACAGCTGATTATCCTGATTTTGCTCAAACCCAGAGTTTAGATGTTGCAGTGTAAGTTCTGGGGGAAACTCCCTGCTTTGATATCTATTGCTGGGTAACAAACTACCCCAAGACTTATTAAAACATAACAACCTATTATTTCTCATGACTTAAGTGGGCTGTCCAGGTAGTTCTTCAGTTTGGCTTGGTGTTACCTGAGTTGCTGGGGTAGCTAGAAGGTCCCAAATGACCTCTACTCACTCACGTGGCTGGCTGGTTTGCTCTGGTGTTCAGTTGGGGCTGTTTGGCCCAGTCCTAGGTTATTCTCTAATTTGGCATCTTTACGTGGCTGCTTTGGCTTCCTCACAACATGGTGGCTGGGTTTAAGCAGAATCATTCCAAGAGTCTCAAACAGAAGCTGCAGATCCCTTAAGGCTCCGCCTCAGAGGTCACGTGGTGTCACTTCCACTGCATTCTGCTGGTTGCAGGAAGCACAGGGCCAGCCTGGAGTCAGTGTGAGAGGGTGCAGGTACTGGGAGGCAGGGCTCCCTGGCCAGGTACTTGGCGGCCATCTTTGGAGACTGGCATCCTCACCAGGGGCTCTCCTGGCTGACTTCTCCATCACCCTCAGCCTTATGTTCAACTCTTTCTTGTGTACATGTGGGAGCAAAAATGGAGGAAGCTTCATTCTCAAAGACCATGTGCCAGGTAACCACCTTTCTTCTCCCCCCAACTTGTCCCCGGAGGTCACAGTCGATTCATAGGTACAGATGCCCTTTGCTGGATTCCTGTGACAGAATTCCCTGCTCCTGCCACCCACAGCTGGAGCCAATTGGAGGTATAATCTCAAATGACTCAAGCTGTTTGTCCCAGATATAATGGGCAAAAATGGTGCCTCCTGTAACTTCTTAATCTCCATCTAATTCCTTTCCTTGGAGGCATTCTTTCTTAAACTGATTCATGGATCAGTCATAAGACAGGCTTATCAAAATATGGAGATTCCCAGCTACCATTCTGGACTGACTGAAGCAGCCTCAGGGATTGAGTTCTAGCAACTTATATATATTTTTAACAAGCTCCCAAGTTGATTCAGCCACACACTGAAGCCTAAGAGCTAAGATTCTAGGCTCATGCATTCCCAGTCCAGGCCTCTGGATCCCTGGAGAACTGGAATCCTGCTGGTCTGGGCTAGAGTTCATCCACTTTACCTTTAGGGTCAAAGTGGTGCCCAGTTTTACCCACACACAGTGCCCGTTTCCACCCTGTGGCTGCTGGGGGGTTGGCCCACAGCTACATCCCAGTTAGACTCACTTCACCCAGGAGGGCACCCCCCCGGTTCAGTTTCCCAGAGCTGCCCCACCTCCCCATCCTCAGGTCTCAAGCACCCTTCTCCCATGCCCTCCTTCGTACCATGCACCATCCAGTGTTTGCTCTTGGGTAGTTGGTGGGTCGGCTGGTTGGTGTCACTGATGTGTGCATGTAATCAGCTTCTTCTTCATTGCCTCAGGACTTCCTGGCTGCAAAGAACCTTAGAAATCAGCTAGTTTAGAGCTGTCCCCATTACAGATCTTGGACATCCTGAGAGATGAAAGGATTGGCCTGAGGCTGTATAAAGTATGTTTTTCTTGAAATGCCTCTAATATTCTCTGCTCCCTACTTCTCCTCTTACCTGTTACTCCCCAGCTTTCTGAGAGTGTTGTATGTGTGTACTTTTTCCATAGACAGAAGTACACTTCCAGTGAGCAGTCTCAATGCCTAAAATGGCCCGTCTACCTCTGTGTGATGTTGCAAATCTTGATTACCAGAGTGGACATTTGTTGGGTCTTTGGCTGCCCAGTATCTAACCCCCACTTCCTCTTCCTCTGTTTGGGGAATTCCACAATGGGATTTTGGTGGGAGGCAGAGCTCACCTCCCACTATGGAACTGGAAATGTCCCTGTATGTCCTTTCTCAATACCCATGTCCCCAAGCTCTGGCATTCTGGCAACCTGCCCTTCAGATATGGTGCCCAGGAAGTCATACCTTGCTCTGTAGAGCCCAGATAGAGTGAGAGGGAGCATCTGCTGGCCAGGCTGGTGGTCAGTGGTGACAACAGATGAATCCAGTGCCTGGGCTGGAGGTGGCGGTCATGCACCTGGGGTCTGGGGGTCAGGGACAGTGGTGTCCTCAGCAGGGCAATTCCATGGTGGGAATGTGGTTGTGGTTCTGGCTGGCTGGCCTCCTTTTCTTGGCTTTCTTCTTGATGTTTTCAGTGACTCTGTGAGAGTCTTACATCTCTCCCATAAATTCCTTTGTTGCTCAAATCAGAAATATCAGTTTCTGTTTGTTGGTACCCAAATCCTTGACTCATATGATGATTTGCAAACACAGGGCATTCTCTATAATGAAGCTGCTCAAGTCGTGATCTGCAGGCCACCTAGCTGCTTTGGAATTGCCCAGGAGCTTGTCATAAATGCAGAATCTCAGGCTTCAAGAGATCTGATGAATCAGAATCTCTGGGGCCAGGGCCAGGGCCCAGAAATCAGCATTTTAACAAATTCTCTAAGTCTTTTTGATGCACCCCAAGGTTTAAGAAGCACTGCTCTGGAATGATGGAAAGCTACCTGAGATTAATCAAACAAAACACCTAGTTTAAACAAACAGCTCAGATGACCTGTGTGCCACTTTGAAAATGTTAGATCCCCCAGAAAATCCATGTTTTAATTTTGATCCAATCTTATGGGCTCAGCCATTTCTTTCAATCCTGATTCAACATTGTAGCAGGAGAACTTTTGATTAAATTATCCCCAAAGAGATGTGACATGCCCAATTGTGGGTGTGACCTTTTGATTAGACAGAGATGTGACTCCTGCCATTCAGGTGGGTCTTGATTAGTTTACTGTGGAGTCCTTTAAATGAGGAGACATTTTGGAGAGCATTCAGAGCTGACAGAGGAGAACCCATAGAAACTTCAGAGCAGTGGTGATGGGCAGAGAACACAGGCACAGATGTTTGGAGATGCTTGGAGTCCAGCAGATATAGCCATGAGATGTTAAGTGAGTCAGAACCTGGAGAGAGACAAGGGAAGCCAAAAGATGAAAGCCAGCCTGAAAGAAGCAAAGTGAAGAAGCCCCACAGGAACAGAGGCTGAAAGCATTGGAGCTCAGGAGCAAGGGACCAGCAGGTGCCAGCCATATGACTACCCAGCTGACACAGGTGTTCCTGAACCATTGACCTTCCTTGAATTAAGGTGTCTTTCACTGGACGCCTTAGTTTGGACATTTTTATAGGCTTAGATCTGTAAATTTGCAATTTATTGAATTCCCCTTTTTAAAAGGTTTTCCATTTTTGGTATATCACGTTCTGGCAGCTTAACAAACTAAAACAGCCTAGAAGAGGGCTACTAAGAGATAACCAGAGGTAGGAAATGCAGTTAGAGAACCACAGGGAGAAACCTCACAAATGTGTGGCCTGGGGCTTAAAAGCTAATGTTATGCACCTTTTTATTGCTAATGCTTCCTTTTCCTCTTTCTCAGGCTGCAGGTCTTGGAAGAAAGGCATGAAAGAAGGTGTCTTCAATAGGGAAATCCTGATTAGAATCACTTTTTTTGTCCTTTCTCTTCTGGAACTCCCACCACTTCTCTAGTATATTTTTCACTGTGTTTTCTGAGTATGTCTCATGGTTCTGATCTCTGCTCTTGTATGGAAGATTTTCTTTTTGAGACCTTACTATTCCAGGCACTGTGTTAGGCTCTGGGGATGCAATGGTGATAAAATGCCCAGGTTCATCATTCCCCTGGGAGCTTGGGTTCTTCCCGTTTTGTATGTCTTTGAAGGAATCCTTGGGTCACCCTCCAGCAAGAAACCTACTGCCCACTTCGTGGAGGGTCCTTTGATGCTGTGGTGCTGGAAGCAGTTGGCACCTGCCTTGGAGAGCCCATCCTGGGCCTCCCTCCCCAGCCCCATATCTGAGGATGTCATGCTGGTAGCTTGACATCAGCCAGGATGAGGTACCCCTCCCCCAGGGAAATTTGCAGGACTCTTTTCCTCTTGAAGAGTTGGTGTGCCAATTGTGCACCCCAGAAAAGTCATTTGCCCTCCTAGGTGAGAGAGAAACCCTAAAATTCATCGGCCTTTTTGAGTGAAAGTAACCTCTTTGTGGTGCCTTAATTTGGACATTTTCACAGCCTTAGAACTGTAAACTTGCAACTTAATAAATTCCCCCTTTCAAAAGCCATTCTGGGAAGATCATGGTGGCTCAGCAGGCAGAGTTCTCGCTTGCCATGCTGGACACCTGGTTCGATTCCCAGTATCTGTCCATGCAAAAAAAAAATTTTTTTTTAAAGCCATTCTATTTCTGGTATAGTGCATTCTGGCACCTTTCAAACTAGAACAGAATTTGGTGCTGGAGAAGTGGGGTGCTGCTGAGGTTTGCAAATACTAAACATGTTGGAATGACTTTTTAAATGGATAAGGAGAAGATTCTGGAAGAATTGTGAGGAGCTTGATAGAGAAGGCCTAGAGTGCTTTGAAAATATCGGTAGAAATGTGGACTCAAAAGAGACTTCTGATAAGGCTTTAGACACATATGATGCATGTGCTATTGCAAACTGGAAGGAAGGTGATCCTTGTTTTAAAGTGGCAAAAAAGTCTGGCAAAATCGGCTTTGGATGAAAGGCCGATTTTATGAACTTGGATATTTAGCAAAAGAGTTTTCCAAATTAAACGTGGAAAATGCAGCTTGGTTTCTTCTTGCAGCTTATCGTGAAATGCGACAGGAAAGAGATAAGCTGAGAACTGAACTCTTGGGTATAAAGAAGCCAGAAATTGATAGCCTGGAAAATTCAGGCCTTCAAGACAGACCCCAGAGAATAGTACCCCACGTGAGGATTTAACCAGATGTGGACCCAGTCAGCCATTTCAGAAAAAAGCCAGGATTGGAGATGAAGTTATACAGGAAGGATTTGTGGAAAGTCCTATTTTCTGATGGGCATAATCCCAGCCTATTGCATAGGAAACCAACAAGAACATTGTGGGACCTGTATAAACGGAACCACTGCCAGTCTAGACTAAGAGAGGTGGAAAGGGATACATTGGAGGAAAAATAACTTCAGAGGCAGAACCATGGAAGCTAAGGTCTGAAATCAAGAAACCATGGGCTGGGAGAATGGACCCACCCAAGTACTGGGAGAGGGTGAGTTTGCTTTGAAGGCAGAGGATGGGCCTTCCACCTCATGCAGTGGAAGAGACATGCAGCCTCAGGCCTTGGGGAGGGTGGGACATATTCCTTGGGGATTGGGGAGAGCCCGGCTGCCAGCACATGGAGCAGTTGAGCATGTGCCCTGGAGATGGCAAAGAGCCTGGTGGGGCCCGAATGCTTGGAGAGGGTGGAACCGAGAAAAAGGTGGTCTCCCCAGTGTCCCCCGATGTTGCATTTGGAGAGCGGTGGGCCACTGCATAGGCCCTTGGAAAGGGCGGGACTGCCGCTTTCTAAAGCCAGAGGATTAACGACTCAGACTTTGAAATCAAATGGAGCTTGCAGGTTTTCAAAACTGCTTGGGTCTGGTGACCCCTTTGTTCCTTCCAATTTCTCCTGATGGAAATGGGAGTATGTAGCCTTTCTTGACTGAAGGTAACCTCTTGTTGGTGCCTTAATTTGGACATTTTCAGGGTCTTAGAACTGTAAACTTGCAACTTAATAAATTCCCCTTTTAAAAAACCGTTTCTGTTTCTGGTGTATCACAGTCCAGCATCTTTCAAACTAGAACAGCTGGTTATTAAGCATGTCCCAGCACACCGTTGCTCTGAACCCTGTAATTGCTGGGGAATCTCACCACGTCTTCATGCCAGACCCTTTATCTCACCTCGGGACATAATGAACCCACCCAAGGAGGTTTTACAGTTTTCAAATTCTCTCACTTCTTTTCCTTCCTCTAATCATAATCTCTAGGACATAACAGGACCCAATAAATATTTCTTGATTGAATGAATGACTGTGACCATATGGTAGGTACTAGCATCAAGCATCATCTCCATTCTACAGATTAGGAAACTGAGGTGCAGAATTGATAAGAAACTTGCCCAATATGACATACCTAGTGGGCGATGGAGACATTCAGATGTGGGTCTGTGTGACTGATACTCACAAACACAAATGCACACAGCAGAGTGGAATAATGGGGTGACAACCCCACAGAGTCCAGAATCTGGCCCCACGTTTCTGGGGTGTGCTGTCCTCACCACCTGTTGGGCCAGCAGAGATGACAACTTGGTAAGCCCCTTCCTGGGCTGAGGGCAGTGGCCTTATGTATTGTGAGCCAATGACACAACGCTTCTGTGACCATGCAGCAAATCCGCCTGGGAGGTAGTATTGTATGAGCCCTTAGAGCATAGCTTTGGGGTCCAAGAACCTTGTGTTCAAATGCCAACTCAGGCACTTCAGCTTCCTTATATGCAAAGTGGAATTACTGTAACTTATTGCATAGGGTGGTCCATTCAATCATTTATACAATATTTGCCCAGCACCTGCTATGTGTCATGCCCTGAGCTCACTACAGGCCATGTGTCTAGCCCTCTTGGAGCATAGGGATTCTGATGAGTATATTAGACTGCGCATTTGAAGCTCAACCCCTGGCACATAGGAAGCGTTTGCATGAGTCAGTAGTCCTTTGCTCATAAATGACAGATTCTCTATCAAAACAGATCAGGTAAGAGGCAGGATTTGTGCACTTGTGCAATGGGAAGGCCTAAGCTCTCCCTTAGGCATGGCTAGACCCAGGTGCCTGTTTAATGTTGCCAGGAATCTGACTTCCCATGTCGGCTTTCCTTTCTGTTGCTTCTTTCTTAGACTCCAGACTCCCACTCCACCAGCCTAGCAATCCCAGCAGAAAGAGAATTTTTCTGTCCAGAGTCCCAGCATAAATCCCAGGGTTGATCCCTATTGGCCCAGGTCAGGACACATTTATTTCAAACCAGTCATTGGGGCCTGGCTGGCCAGATACTGTGCCCATCCCTGGCATGGGTGGTCATCTGTCCAGCCCCACTAAACCCACATGGGCTGCCAGTGGGAGGGGGTGATGATTGCCCCCTGCCCCTCCCCATCAAGAAGTTTTTACCAGAATGAAGAGGAAAGGATAATGGGTGGTAGCTATCATTCATACAATATATTTAGAGTGAGACTCACTCCATAGAGCTGGGGAGCTCTCCTCTCACTGCATCGAGAAGGCTGACAGCCTACTCAGCCTTGTGCTGGAGGGATGGACTGGAACAGTCATTGGTTGTGGCATCCTCATAGGCCATAGAAAATACACCTCATAGGCTCCAGCACTCTCCCTAGTTCTAGAATCTGAGCCCTACCACGTGGGAAGGGGCAGGGAAGGATCCATTTCCACCATAGGAAGCCCTCACTAGGGACAGTGCCAGACCACGCCTGGATGCCCTGTCCATCACTCTGTTTCAAGGAGAAGCTGCCTGCAGCCTGTGGGGAAAGTAGAAGAGGAGGACAGCTAGCAGCCTCCTGAATCCCTCCTCTGATGCTCCAAGCAATTCAGCCCTGGCCCTGACATGGATGTAGCATGTCCAGCTAATTGCACAGGCTCATGAGCCAGCCCCCTGGGACCCTCTGACAGAACTGCAACTTACTCCCGTGTAACTGGGGATGTGTGACTTGCTGTGCTGTCATCTCCACATCCGTCGATGGGTGTATGGGGATTGAATCCTGACTCCCACAAAAGACATGTTCAAGTCCCCAACCTCTGGTCTTGCGGGTGTGAACCCACTTGAAACTAGGACCTTTGAAGATGTTGTTGTTAAAGATGTGCCCAAACTGAATAGCTGAAGTCTTTATACACAAAAGAAACTGGACAGGGAGAAGATGCCAGAAGTCAGCAGAAACCAGAAAAGCAGACACAAGGAGGGAGGGAGGGAGAGAGAAAGAGAGAGGGAGAGGCCGCCATGTGATGGAGGATTCCTGAAATGCTAAGACTTTGGAGAATGCAAGCTCTGCCAATACCTTGATGGCGGACTTATAGCCTCCAGTATCGTGAGGCAATAAATTCCTGTTGCTTAAGCCAACCCATTGAGTGGTATTCCTCACGACAGCTCTGAAAGTAAGACAATGGGGAAACCAGAGTTCCTACTTCCTAGAGTTGGGAGTATGGTGCAAATTCATCAAAGGGGCTTGCCATAGTAAACGCTCAACTTGTTATTGATGATGATGAAGATGATGGTGGTGGTCTGCAAAGGCCCTTCAGTGAACAGGCCTGGCCCCCGAGAGGCTGTTTAGTCGGCATCTATTGCTCCTCTCATGAGCCCCTCAGGACCTCACCCAATGCTCCAGGTGATTTCTCTAAGTGCTCCTTCATCCACACAGAGCTCCCTTCCAGAGAGGAGCTCCTGTAGGTACAGTTTCTTGCACAGAATCAGGGTCACTCATGTTCCTCAGATGCCGAAGGACTGACCTCTGATCTGGCCTCCTATTGGCATAGAAAGTGGAAAATCCACTGTACTCGGCTTCTTGGTGTAGCTTTTGTATTGGAGGCACCTCAGAATAGGCTGATGTTACAGAGCCTTGAGTACTACTAGGTACTGTGGGTACGGAGTCTGCTAAAGAGGTGTTTCTGGTATATTCTGCAGAATGCCAGCCTCACAGAATGCTTCTCTTTAGAAGATACACATTTGGGAAGTGCCTCTTTCTCTTTCGCCTTCTTGGAGACTTCTAATGCACGTCAGCATGTTGATTAAAGGCTCTGAGAAGTCCTGCAGCAGAGCAGCCCATTTAACTTTGCTCAATCCAGCATTTCCCACATTTATGTGGCCGCAGGATGCTGTGAATACTACTATTCTGAGGAACTAGAACATATTGTAAGAAACTATGGTGGAGGGAGCATAGATTTCTACAAACAGAAGTGGATGCAGAAGAAAAAAAATACAGTTAATTCTGCACAGATGACTTGATGTGATAATATCCAGCTGAAGGAGTAATTGGCCCTCCCACAAAGGGACGGTCAGGGATATTCTATAGCTACTGCCTCTAAGCTCAGCACACATGCCAAGCAGAAGACAGCCTTTGCTCAATGTCAGATTTCTTTAAGTCTTGGAGTGTGTCAGGTCTCTTTGGAGATCTGATTTTCACCAGGTGTCATCATGTCTTCATTTCTACCTGCTTGTATTACAGAAGCATTTGCAGGATGCATAGTTATGAGCAGACACTCTTGTAGCTACACAGTTGGTGTGGCAGATATTGGTTGTTGGCTATTCAAAAGTCATTCCCTCCAACTTCCTTGAGAACTGAGCCTCAGTTGGCTGAGAGACCCTTCCCTTAGGGAAGTTGGCCAGCTATCCTACTGGAGGTGAACCCTGAACAATCTAAGCCAGTCACTGTGATTCCATTCCCTTGGTAATGATCCAGATGTGGCCCCTGCTCATAGGGAAAAACCACTGGGGACCACTGAGAAAGTCTCCTGACTTTTGATAAAAATCAAGAATAAGAAGCAGTTCCTGGTCTTTGGTGGGATATTCTTGGCTCTGGCACAGTGTCAACCAACTTGCTAACATCTGAGGATGAAACCAGCTCACAGAAGAGGGCTGAGCCCACAGAGAGGCTCAGAAACAGAGAAGCTGGGGCACTGATGTACATGCCTGCTTAAGTATTCCAGGTCCTGTGACTGAGTCAATCCTCTCACAGTGTAAGTCAGTTGAGTGATGGGGCAGGGGTGGGGGTGGGGATTCTGTTACTTACCTTGGAAGGCATCAGAACAGAAGCAGGTGGAAACTTTTTAGTCCCAGTATCAGAAAACCCAACTCAGATTGTTAAGAAAAATGAAGGAAATTTATTGGCCTCTTAATAGGTGCTTAAAATGACCTATAAATCCTTTTCCTCCATCAATTAGTTCCCTCTCCTTCTCTCTTTCCTTCTTTCTCTTTCTTTCTCCCTTTCTCCCTTTCTTTCTTTCTTTCTTTCTTTCTTTCTTTCTTTCTTTCTTTCTTTCTTTCTTTCTTTCTTTCTTTCTTTCTTTCTTTCTTTCTTTCTTTCTTTCTTTCTTTCTTTCTTTCTTTCTTTCTTTCTTTCTCCCTTTCTCTCTCTCTCTCTCTCCCTCCCTCCCTCTCTCTCTCTTCCTTCCTTCCTTTTCTCAAAATGTTTGTTGTTGCCCTTAAAGAAATTGTGTATTTATCTTACAGAATTTCTTTTAGTCTGGATTTTGTTGATTGCATCTGAGTGTGTCTTTTAACATGTTCCTCTGTCCCTTGAATTTCCTTTAATCCTTAGGTCAATGTCTCTGCAGTCATTTTCCTTTTATTTATAGTTATCATTTCAATTCTGCCCCCTCTTTCTTCAAACTTACTTTCTTCAATTACCTTATTCTGAATTTTTTTCTAATTCTGAGGTATGTTATTCCGTAGCATCTACCATTTTCTTAATTTCTTTCAACTTGTTTTGGAATACCTGAAATGTTTTGTGGGCATTTCTTTTTGACATGCTTTCATTGTCTGCAGGAATTTATTCTACTCTTATTTTCTTAAAATACCTTCTTATGGGATTGTACTACAATGCGTTTCTGTTGTCATTTTCTAAATAAAGTGAAGTTTCTGGTACTTTTAGGAGGATCGAGTGTGCCAAGATAACCTTTCTAGCTTCATGACTCTATTGCTCCCTCTTCTGTTGTCTTCAAAAAGCAATAAAACAAAACTGTCTTCCAACTTTCTGAGAACTGTCTCCTCTGCCCCCAACCCCCTTTATCATTATTCTTTGCCTCTCTTTCTGCTCAGGATTTTCATTAGCACAGGGTTATGTCTTGGAAGGGAATTTGTTCATTTTGAGAGTTTTTAGGATCCAGACCTTATGTCTCACTATGCATCAGCAGACCTTATGGAATTGTACATGCATTTGACCACATATTGTATTTTGCAGAAGTCCCTCCCAGTTTCAGTTGCTGTGCTCAGATTGGCTTGCTTGCTAGTTCCTAGTGAACATTTCCTGGTGATTTTATGATTCTCCCATCCTCAGCATCTCCATGGTTTACTTCTCTTCACTTCTTCCAGCACTGATGTTGATACCATTTGGATCTTGAATTGTAGAAGATTTGTCCAGACCTGTCAGTATTTGTTTTTTGGGGGGATTTCCTCATTGCCTAATTTTATTGTAGCTATTCTCCATGGTGCCTTGATTTTACACTTCTAGTTGCTCTGTCTTTTTTGTGGGGAGAGACCTGGGAAGGTTATAAAAGTACCCAGCCATAACTGCAATTTTCCTGGAATCCTTCCCGCTTTCCTTTTTACATCCTCTTGGCACAAGTGTGAAATCCCAATGGAGTAAGTGAGTGAGCCATTCTGATTGTCTAGAAGTTTAACTCAATGAAATATTCCAACTTAGGGACAGATTTCTCACAGGCCTTAGGAGCCATGACTCTTGTTTATTTCATGCTATTGAGAAAGCAAATAAGGTGAGAAAAAGTGGACAGAGGGAATGTCAAGGGTTGGCAGCTGCACCCAGCATAACTCTTATAACCCAAAGGGCAAGAATGTTGAGTTCTGTCTCTGACACCTCATCTACCCTATATTGGCCAGCTTTCTCAGGGAGAAAAAAAAATCATACAAGAAGTAAAAGGGAAACAGTGCTAAAAACAAAACTGTAGCAAACTGCTTGGGAATTCTCCAGTATAAAACATCCCCAGATTTGCATTTGACTCCAGCTTTGTGTTGTTGGGAGAGAAGCACGCAGCTTCCCTCTTCCCCCAGCCACCCGTGCCCAAGCTCGGTTTTCTTGTGCTTCCTGGGTGGTGCCGGGTTGTGATGTCTTGAATACCAAGATTGAGGCTGAACATATGTGAACCTTTCCTAATCCTGCTAATCTTTCTTCAAAAACCTTTCTCAAACTGTAGGCAACATCCCGATTTTAAAAAGAGAGCACAAGTGAGTCCGAGCATTTTAATGACAAATAATCTTTGTAAAAGGGGGAGGGGCGGCCACCTCAGCTGGAGATGGAGCTGATGAGTTACAGCAGGTAGAAATGACTGCTGTATTACCTCATGCAATCGCCACCATTCAGGGGCAGATGAGGTCTGAGTGCAGGGAGAAATAGGCTTTGCTTTTGAACTGGGGACTTTGTACTCACAGTGTCTATTAGCCTGTAATTAGTTGTGACACAGAATTACCAGCCTTACAAGGCCTTTGAAGCTGATTAGAGAAACTGAATGGATGCTACTTGCGATTTTTAAAATCTGTTCGGATGTGAGAATGAGTTAAGACTTCCCTCCTCTCTGTCTGTTCCCTCTCACCCTACCAACCTGTAAAGAGAGAATTGCTCCAGCAGGTAGCTCTCTTCAGCTAGGGAAACGTCTCAGATACCAAGTGGTCCCTGGATTTTTCCAAACAGAAGTGAGGTGACATTGCATTTTCCATTGACAGAGTAGAATCATTGGACTCTACCAGGTCTACAACAAAAGGGAAAATAATTTTGCGGGCTGACTGAGGTAGCCAATCACTCATGGCTCTAGAAAGGAAAATCAAAATCATACCCTGAAAGCTATACATGCCTAGAAGTCAGCCTTATCAAGAAGGAGCCATCCAGGGCTGGGGGGATAGAAAAGCTGGCCAGGTGCACAGCTGTGATGGAGCCACTGGTGTCTGGCTGCAAACCCTGGGGAGATGATGTCTCAGGGGAAAGACGTGGCTGTGGCTACCCATTGGGACATCCCTTAGATGATGTTAAAGCATCGTCCCCTTTGAAGATCTGCCAGTCAGGGTGTTGGAAGTGTTTCCCAGCAACTTGCATAATACATTGCTCGTGTCTGTTTTTGTTTGTTTGTTTGTTTGTCTTTTTTATAGGATCTATGCCCTCAGCCCCACTGGGTAAGGAATGAAAGATTGCAGGGGAGTATTTAGGAATTTTGTGTATAAGACAGATTGGCAAACTAAACAACTAAACTTTATGGATTATTGTGCTTCTCCTATATTCAACAAAGCTGCTATTTCAAATACTTGTGGATGTATCTTAGGTTTTGTGTATCCATGTCCCTATTTACATTTGTCACATTTTCTAGCTAGTTATGTATATGTACGTGTGCACAAATACATATGCACATACTTATATATATATATATATATATCTAATTTCTTTAGATATAACTTCTATGGAGAAAGAGAGAAAAAGGAAAGGTCCACCTTAATTAATTTAATAGGTATGAATACAATTAAGGTAACTTTTCCCCTTCCTTCAAGCAAAATGGGCCTCCCCTGCAGAGGTAAGGACTTTTTTCAAACCATGAGGGAGTTCTCCATTTTGCTATTGACCTGCTGTGTAGCCTTAGAAGAGATCACACCTCTGGGGGGCTCTGTTTCCTTTTCTGTAAAGCATGGATGATTAAACCAGCCCACCTGAATGCATAATGATGTATTAGAGTCTTAAGAACTTTGCTCACTAATGAGATAAACTAGCTCGCATTCTTGCATTTCTATCAAAGCAGATTGCTTCACGTTTGGCCAGGAGAAAGGACTTCAGTTTCTGCTGCTGGTTGGCAATTGCATTTCTACTGAACTATCTTGGTTTTAGGCCATTTCTGGGGCTTCCAATTTAACCCAAATTTAGATGACAGCCATAGCACTCAGACATTGGTTGAATTTCTGGGGTGATTCAAAGTTCAGTACAATGTTAGTCCACTTTTAAGTTTACACGTTGTCAAAAAAGATTCAATTGTAGAGCCTTGGGCCTTGTTTCCAAGCCAGGAAAGAGAGGCTGTGCTTTTGGAGAAAGGGGGAACACCATTTTGGTGCAGAGAGAATAACACAGCACCGAGAATGTGCTGTGAACCTTGGCTGTTCTTGAAGTCAACTTTGAATCTTTTTTAGTTATTGATAGCTTAGGGCTTCAATTGTCTCATACATAAAGTGGAGATTATGATGGACCATTATGAAAATCACATGAAATAATACATGTAAAAGTGCTTTATAATATCCAAAGTAAAACACAATAAAATGAATTCAGTCCCAGGTGGAGCACATATATACATTCCAATCATTTTTGTAGTAATGATTACAAATTGAGAAATAAATTGTGTGTCTAAAACGTGGACTTCTGGATGGATTTGTAATTTCAGAAGATGAAGCATACATTCTTTGAGGGCAAGATATAAGTCTTTTCATCTTTGTATCCCCAGAAGCTAAAGTAGCACTTGGTTTTTAGCATTTGCTTTAATAACTATTTGTAGAAAGAAAGAGGGAGGAAGAGAGAGAAACTGAATAACTTTGATGCACAATCTTTCTGGCTTTAAATAAACAACTTTTTTGTTTTTAAATGAGCGTAAACAATTCTGTGGGGAAATTGAATAATGTCATTTTAGATGTAAAATATGTCAATAAACGTGTATAGAGAGTTGTATTCACTATTTAGTTTACCTATGCTTTTCATTTTTTCCTAATTTTAATTGTAAAAATGATCCTGGAATTTACTAAATTTTATTAAATTAGAGATTATATAAAGCAGGAGTTCCCTTTCTCTCCCCAAGAGATCCCTAGAAAAGCTAGTAACAATTTGAAGTATCTCCTTCTGATCCCTTTCATACACATGAAAGACATAAGCATATAATTTTATTAAAAATAAATGGGGGGGTGTGGTGGCTCAGTGGCTGAATTTTCACCTACCATGCCCGGGACCTGGGTTCGATTCCTGGAGCCTGCCCATGAAAAAAAAACATAGGAAAAAGTAAATGGGTTCACACTATAAGCTTTGTCTGCCCCCAAACATTATTATTTTAAAACCTAATAGTCTGTCCTAGAGATCTTTCTATAAACTACTCAAAAATCTAGCTCATTCTTTTTAACTGCCTCATAAGTCCCTTATCTATTTCGATAACAGTCTTTATGCATTGCTTTCAATGTGTTCCTTTTCTTTTTGATGCTTATAAATAATTAGGCCAGTTTGAACATTTTCCATTTTCACTCCCTCCAACTTCTGTTCTTTTCATGTAACTGAAAATGTTAATTCCTCCGCCTTTAAATAAATAAAGCATCTTTTTACTGACTTTATAATTTGCAATCCATTGGATGCTTGCTTCAAACAAAGGAATCGAAGAGGCGTGCGA
Organism: Myrmecophaga tridactyla; assembly: GCA_004026745.1. NCBI lineage: Eukaryota > Metazoa > Chordata > Mammalia > Pilosa > Myrmecophagidae > Myrmecophaga > Myrmecophaga tridactyla. The sequence continues at coordinate 73,186 of PVIY010006928.1, forward strand.
TGAATATGCATGTATTCAATAAGACAGTTTAAAGAGAAATCAAAAAGCTGGAAACTATGGATGGAGGACAAATCAAGTAGTAACCTACATCGTCGTTCATTCATTCAACACACTGACTGAACTGAACATTCATTCGTTCCACACATTGATTGAACTCTGCTAAGTATGTGAATTATTGTGCCAAATAGACTTGCAGTGGAGAAGCCAAACGTAACTTTAATTTGTAATTGCAATCAAGCAAATGTAATTACAAACTCTGATAAATGCTATGGAGGAAAAGAATAGACTGTTCCAAAATGGACTGATGGCCATGGGGCGATGTCCACCCAGATTGGCTGAGGTGCAAGGAAGTTCTCCCAGTGCAGGACCACCAGTACTGAGCCCTGAAGGGCTAGTTGGAGGGTTCATTAGGTGAAAAGATGTAGCCAAGACTTGGGACACCAGAGGCATGAACAGAAGGCCAGTGAGGTTGGAGCCCAGTCAACAGAGAGAGAGTTGAGTTTGGAGAGGCCGGTGGGGCCCAGATAGGGCATGGATCTGTGGGCCGTGTTACGATGTTTATGTTACACTCTAAGGACCAGGAGGCGAGTTGCTATTAGAGCATTTTGAGTGGTGAGAGCATAATTTAATTAGTACCAGAGAGATCACACTAGCTACTGGCTGGAGAATGGCGTGGAAGAGACATGGATTGATCCTTTTTCCCGACCCTTAAGGTAAATATAGAAAGCATTCGTGATTTATACACTTTTTAGTAGTTGACTAGATACAAGTTTTGTAAAAGAATGTACATTTTTCCTTTGAACAAAAATCTAAGAACTATTTTAACGTGGGACTCCTATACAAGCAAGATGACGTCTACATTTTTACCACACAGAACTATTCTCATATTGCTGTTGTATTGTTCCTTGGTAAAACATAAACAAAAAACAGCAACCAGAGCCTAAAATTAAAACACACTATTATTAAGGTATGTGGGGAGTTGTGTGAAGGCTGGAGAGGCGCACGAAGGTAATGAGGTCTGCACATTGCCCACTTCACTAAGCTAATAGAGCGTCTCTTCCTTTTTTCAGTACCCACATTCTTCTTTTCTTTTGTATTCATTACATTGATGGCGTCTTAGGTTTCTAGGGCTGCCATAACAAACCACCAAAAGTTGGGTGGCTTAAAACAACAGAAATTTGTTGTGCTGCAGTTGTGGAGGCTGGAATTCTGCAATTGAGGTGTCTCGGGCCACGCTTCCTCTGAAGTCTGTGGGGCTCTGGGGGTGGCTTCTGGCCATCCATGATTTAACTCCATCCCGCCTCCATCACGTGGCCATCTTTGCTCTCTATCTCTCAACATGTCCGATTCTCCCCTTCTTATAAGGACATCAGTCATATGGGACCAGGGCCCACCCTACATCCAGTTTGGCCTCATCTGACTACTAACATCTTCAAAAATCCTTTATCTATAGAGAGGCAGGTTACTGGCATGGGGGTTAGCACTCGAACATGTTTTTTTGGGTGACACAATTCAATCCATAACAAATGGTTAAACAAATTTAAATATATTTATGTTTAAGTAATTCTTCTCAAATCATTGGTTTTGCTTTTCTTTTTTTGAATTTCATTTATTATTTTAATATTTCTAGTCATCTATTTCCTTTTCTTTTTTCTTAAAATCAGACTTCCAGAAAGGTTGCAAAAATAATACTATGAATTCCTATCTATCCTTTATTGAGATTCCCCAGATGTTAACATGTGCTCACAATTATATTATCATTCTCCACCAACCCCTTTCTCGCTTTAAATATATTTTGAACCATTTGAGAATACCTTGCATCTACTTTATTTGGACTTAATATTTGTATCCTGTTCTTGTATTTAGAATTTCCTGTGCTACTTACTATTTTTCTGTGCTGCTTACTATTTTTAAGTTACTTTATACTTTAATTTCTGTTATTCTTTTCTAGTTCTAATTTGATTGCTTTGAGGTCAGAGACAATGGTGAATAGAATTTCTACCTTTGTGCATTTACTAAATATTTATTTACATTACAGAATGTTGTCACATTTGGGAAGATTTTTTAAAATATATTTTTATTAGGAAATATCCACACATGTACAGTCCAACCATATTATACAATCAATGGCTCATAATATTATCACATAGTTGTGTATTTATCACCATGAACATTTTTAGAACATTTGCATCACTCCAGAAAAAGAAATAAAATGGAAAAAAAAGAACTCATATATCCCATATCTCTTACCTCTCCCTCTCACTGACCCAAGTGTTTTAATCTAGTCAATTTTTACCCTTTATCTCCCCATATTATTTATTCATTTTTAATCTTTTTTTAAAATTCATCCATCCATACCCTCAATAAAAGGAGCATCAGACACAAGGTTTTCACAATCACACAGTCACATTTTAAAAGCTATATAGTTATACAGTCTTCAAGAATCAAGGCTAGTGGCACACAGTTCAAAAGTTTCAGGTACTTGGGAAGATATATATATATTTTTTTTAATTTGCATATGGGCAGGAGGCACCAGGGATCGAACTCCAGACCTCCAGCACGGCAGGTCGGAGCTCTGCCTGCTGAGCCACGGCAGCCGCCCTGGGAAGATATTTTTAACAATAAGATTGAAGGACAAGCATTGCCTTGTTCTGTTATTTGGTTCTTTCTACATATGCTAATTCTGACTTATTCTCTATGATTTCTAAAATGGATTATTTGTCCAGTTGTTTATTCTTCTGGTGATACTCCAGTCCAATTATAGATCTGTCTCACTCTCTCTATTTTTCTGGTTTTCCTTTTATACACCTTGTTATAATGTTGCTTGGCATGTATAAATTAAATATTTTAGGTTTATCTTGAATGTTATTTTGTGTTCTTGTTTTTTGTGTGTTTTTGGTTTTGTTTTGTAAAAAATAGGTTATCTGGCCCCATTACAGTAATTGCTACAACACATTTTGTGTGGATTAAACATCTCCTAGGTTGTTCTTAATCAACAGCATCAGATTGCATTGTGGGCAGCCAGAGAAAATTTTCAGGAAGTAGGGAAGGCCATGATTGAGCTTCCTGGAGGTGGCATCTTCCCTATGGCATGTGAAATGTAGTTTCACTCTTCAGAAACAGAACCTGTTCCCTAGGGAGGGAGACAACTGTGGTGAGAATGTTGATGGTAGAAGCACAGTCCCAGAATGCTCTGTAATTAGAGCTCAGGTAGGCAGCTTTCCTGGCAATGCTTTCAATAAATTGTAGATTTGCTTGTTACAGGAAGCCTGGGACGTGGCCATTCTACAGACTGAGGATTAGGCCAGACCAAAACAAAGGAGGATCCAGTATTCAAATCCTTGTCTTTTGACTCTAGTTCCACAATCTTTGCAACTGCCCCATATGCCTCTGGAACCGGGCCACCTCCCCTTTTTAAAAAGAGTTTCTTTTGTTCAGTTCTAGAATTCAGAATTGAAGAATTACACAAATTCGCCTGGCCATGGGCAGAGCCCAGTAAGAGATCAGGACCCAATGACCCCAGAGAGATTTGCTGGTCACTGTGGCACAGTCAAGAAAGCCCCCAAACACTGTCTGACCTATGGGTACCCTTCTGATCCCAGAGTCTGCTGTTAAGTAAGTAAACCTTACAATCCACAGCAGGGAGCATAAAGAACTTAGAGTTTCCGCTAACCCTCTACCCCTCTCTCTTCACCTTACTGTTTATTTCTGATAGTTTGAAGCCCTTTTGAAATTCAGTGTTTACAACTTAATGCTTCTTAAACATACAGACAATCACAGCTGGTTTAATTTTAAGTTCTTAACCTTACTCTTTATTAATGTCCCAATTCACTTACCTCTTTTAAGAGGAATTCTCTGGGGGGATTTTTTTTGTGGTTATAGAACACAGTTGATAACTTTTTCAGTTCCCTTAAGACTTAAAATATAATTCTTTTGCTGTAAGAAAATAAGCACCTCTTTGGCCTGGACATTGCACCTAGGAAAATCAATCCATTCACTTAGCTCTGTCTAGATTTGCTGAAAGAAAAGGTATTCTTTCTTCCTTGCCTCTCCTTCCTATCATCTATGAAGCTTAAACCATACTAGGGAGAGAAACAAGTTACACTTGATTCCATTAAATACAATTCCAATAGGAATCTTCAACATATTAGGAGACTTGATTTTTTGAAAGACTTGTGCCAATCTGGCAAATTTCAATTATTCAACCAACATTGGTTGAGTTTCTGCTAAATGCGTAAAGCCTTCCTCAAAACCTAAAGGTTGCAGCCTCCCCACAGGGTTGGCCTGGAAACTACCTGTGTTCCTTACACATTCTTCTTATAAACAACCCCTGAACCTCTGAAGGAGGTGGCACTTCCTTTTTGAGAAAATGTACATACCATGCCACTATTTTAAAATTTTCAGTGTTGGATCCACAGATGTTTATTGTATTTAATTTCTGGTGTTTTCTCCATGCTTGAAATATATTATTTTAAGGGAAGGTATGTGTTTTTTTTTGAGAGAAATAAGTAAAAAGAGCAAAAGACCAAGGTGTGTCATGAGATGGAGGCAGTGATTATGAGCAGGCTGCTGGAACCAGGAGCTGAAATCAGCAAAACCCAGGAGCTAAGGACCAACGGACGCCAGCCATGTGCCTTGCTATCTGATAGAACTACCCCAGATGCCAGTGGCCTTTCTTTAGAGAAGGTATCTCCTGTTGATGCCTTAATTGGGATATTTTCTTGACCTTAGAACTATAAATTTGTAAACAAATGAATCTTCATTGTAACAGAAAAAAAAAGATGACTTTGGACTTGGGGTGGGTTAGTTCTGGGCTGACCCAAGGCCCTTCATTAATAGACATTAGGGGGTGTCTTGTGATTACAAGACTCTGAAGTTAAAAAACAAGATAAATGGGTACAAATGAAGGTTAATCACAAGGTTTTAATTGTTGTTGTTGGGTTTTGGCATGGGCAGGCGCTGGGACTCAAACCTGGGCCTCCAGCATGGCAGGCGAGAATTCTGCTGCTAAGCCACCTTTGTACCACCTTAGTCATCAGGTTTGTACAATCACAAGGGCACAAGATACATGCTTGGCAAGAAATCAAAGCAGCTGATTTACAATTCAAAGACTTCAGGTATTTCCTTCTTTCGACTCTAATATACCAGAAAGCAAAGGGAAACATCTGTACAATAATTCAGCATCAAAATCATCCCTTAAGTCCCAATTTCTCAGGTACAATCATAAAGAAGGCACCACCCGTGATGTGAAGCTTGATAACCTGCCCAGGTTGGTGTCCACCAAGATTCCCTATTGGCAAGTCATCATTTTCCTCTTTGCATTTAATTACGGTTTTGTAGGAAGATATTTTGAGATTATACCAATATCTTGTTCTACCTTCTGCTCAATTAATGGCAGCTATGGCAATTCCCAAATGGTGAGTATCTATTTCCTAATTTCTCCTGCACTTTAAATAACCCTTTTGAGTTATAATTCACATGCCATAGAATCCATTCATTTAAAGTGTACAATTCAATAGCTTTTTGTACATTCACAGAATTGTGTATATATCACAATTAATTTTAGGACATTTTCATCCCCCCCAAGGAAACTCTGTACCCCTTAGCCATAACCTCTCATTTCCTCTGTCCTCCACTCTAGGAAACCACGAATCTACTTTCTGTCTCTATAGACTTGCCTATTTTGGAATTTCATGCCAATGGAATCATATAATACTCGGGCCATTGTGACTGGTTTATTTCACTTAGCATAGTGTTTTCAATGTTCATTCACAATGTAGCATGTGGCAGTACTTTATTCCTTTTTATGGCTGAATAATAGTCCAAGTATGGTTATACAATATTTTATTTAATCATTCATTGGTTGATGGACTCGTGGGTTGTTTCTACTTTTTGGCTATCATAAATAATGCTTCCATGAACACTCATATACAAGTTTTTGTGTGGACATATGTTTTTATTTCTCTTGGGTAGGCCCTGAGGAGCAGGATTAGTAGATCCTATGACAACTTCTACATTTAATTGTTTGAGGAACTGCCAGACTGTTTTCCAAAGAGCTGTGCCATTTTACAACCCCACAAGCAGTTATGAGGGTTCCAATTTCTCCACATCCTTGCCAACATTCGTTAATATCTGGCTTCTTTTATTATAGCTCTCCCAGTCTGAGTGTAAATGGTATCTCACTGTGGTTTTTCTTTTTGCATGGGCAGGCACCAGGAATTGAACTCAGGTCTCCAGTATGGCAGGCGAGAACTCCGCCTGTTGAGCTGCTTGTGGCCCACCCTCATTGGGGTTTTGAATTGCATCTCCCAATGGCCAGTGAAGGTGAGCATCTTTCCGTGTGTTTATTGGCATTTATATATCTTCTTTGAAGAAACATCTATTTAGATCCTTTGCCTATTTTTAAATTAGGTTATTTATCTTTTTTACTGAGTTGTTATAGTTCATTTTATATGCTAGTTACAAGTTTCTTATCAGTTGTATGATTTGCTCTTTCTACATTTGTTAATTGGCATTCTATTGTAAGGAAAACCTTTTTCTTCTTTCCCATTTATTTATATCAGTATGGATTCTTGGAGTTCTCTTTTGTTCAAGGGATTATAATCCATTATTGTCATTATTTATTTCAATTTTCAAATTGTCCTTGGTTTGGCCAGTGGGAGCTAGTTCAAGCTGGCTTCTGTTTTCTTTTGATATATTTCCATTATTCTCTAAGCATTTCATTACATTTTGGCATCTTAAGGTGTTCCAGACTCATCTTAAGCCTTCTCCACCCCAACCCTGAATCACTCATTCTTCATGGGGCTTTGGATATGCGGGTATATAATGTGTATATAATATATATATATATGTATGGGATATATAAATGTGTAAATGTACACATACAGACACACAGATAACTATAGCAATCTTTATTTCTGTGTGTATATATAATACACATAAAATGTATATATGGATCCACATTTGAATGTCTTAATGACAGTTCAAATTCCAATCCGGGGGGGGGTGCAAGGGTAGTTCAGTGGTAGAATTCTTGCCTGCCATGCGGGAGACCCAGGTTCAAGTCCCAGTCCATGCATTTCCCCAAAAAGCAAAACAAACAAAAATTCAACAAATTGTGTTGCAATAATGAGATACTCACACAGAAAAATAGTGAAATGTGACCCTGCCATACAGCATAAAAAAATTTTTTTTTCAATCCATTATTTCATAGCTCTTTCTAGCTTATTTCTTTATCAATGTGGCTCCCATTTTCCTCAATATATTTTCTCATTTGCCAAATTAAAATATTTGTTTAATGTAATCATTCTCCAAACTACACTGGCTACTTTTTCCACCTGATACCTCCATGACTCATGTCCTGGATACTGCCTCCTCCATGTCAGGAAGTGAAGGGAAGATTCAGGAAGGCAGAGAAAAGGATGGGAGGGGAAGGGGAACTGGTATCCTTTGTATAAGGACTCAGGTGATAAATTTCTTCAGGCATTCATGACAGAAGGTTGATAGCTTAGGTTATTTTGTGGGCCTTTGGGGTGTAACCTGATTTTCTGTTTACTTGGAATGACTTCCATTTCCCCCAAGCCCTCTACCAGGTGGTCTCATGATCATGGACCCAGCCTGGCTAACTCATGACTGCTGAAGTGGCGCTTTCTGCAACTTCTTCCTTCCCCCATCTCATATGGTACAAGAAATTGGAGACAAGTTAAAGGACAAACTGCAAACTGGGAAAAACTTTAACAACATATGAGGGACAGACAAAGGAATAATACTTTTAATAAATTAAAGAACTTTACAATCATTTTAATAGAATAATGGACAGAAGATATGAACAAAGCATATGAAAAGATGCGCAGCCTCTCCTTTAATCAACTAAATGAATATGAAAATGAGACCTCATTTTTCCTTCTTTTCAGACTACTAAAGACAAAAAGGAATGATAATGACAAGTACAGGTGAGGAAATGGGGAAACAATTCCATACACTCCTGGGGTGTGTTTGGTAGAGGGGATGCCACCTGCTCTACTAACACTTCTAGAGTCCAGTCTAGCAGTATTCTTGGTCTTTTCATCTGGTAGCTCTATTTCTTAGGAATTTATGCAAAGGAAATAATAAGGCAAGTAATAAAAACATATATATGTGTATATATATTTATATGAAATATTCATTACCTGATTATTTATAATACCAAAAGGTGGGACAACCTATATGTCCATTTTAGGAAATTAGTTAAATAAACAATGGTAGAATGGAATAAACTGGAGCTCTTGAGACAGTAAAGGTATATCTTTATGTATTGACCTAAAATAGCCCAAAATATTTTGTTTTATTAATGATAAAAAAGGAAACGCTAACATAATGCTAAATTTGTGTAGGTGCCATTGTGAGTCTTTCACAAAAGTTAACTCATCTACTCCTTGAAGGTGTAAATGCTTGGAATCTGTGCTCTTAAACATCACATTCCACTGCTAAAGCAAATAAAAACAAAAACAACAAGCAAACAACAAAAAAGACCAAAAAAAAAAGTATTTTCAAATATAGGACCTCATTAGTGTCTATGGGTATGTGTTCATTTGGAAAAAAAAATTAGAATGAAATGTATGAAGCTTTCAACAGTGGTTCTCTGCAGAGGTTGAGATAAGTTTATGTCAATCATGTATTATCATTAAATAAAATAATTCAGTCAAATAATAAAATCTGACTTGGGAGCAGAGTGAAGGTCAATCTGTCCACCTCTTCTCCTCATCCGAGGATTAGCTCTCTGGGGCTCCAATGTCACAGGGTCTGGGTTGTGATTTCTGGGGGTTGGGCAGTGACTGTCTTCCAATCTGCAACCCACCTTCCTGCTCCACCCTCTCCAGACCCCACATTATTCCCAAAGATCCTTGCTTTGCTTTGCCAATCTGCTCAGAAAAAGGATGTCTTAGGGGTCACTAAAAGCTGAAGACAAGTGGCTGGACCTACTATGTGACATGGTCTAGTGGGGCAAGCCAAAGAATTGGCAATCAAGGGATGTGCATGCCCTTAGCTGATGGGGTGGTTATGTCGTTGTACCTCCCTGACGTAGAGTGGTTCTCAGTGGGTGAGTTATTGCCATAGTGGCTGTAATAGGGAAAGGAGAGTGTGGGAGCAGAGCTGGAGTGGCAAAAAAAAAAAAAAAAGTCTCAGATGACTCTTGTTGTGACAAAAAAAAATGTCTCAGATGATTTTTATTGCTCAGATGTGGCCTCTCTCTCTAAGCCAACTGGCCAGGTGCACTCACTGCCCTCCTCCCTGTGTGAGACATGACTTCCAGGGGTGTAAATCTGGCATCATGAGACATGACTCCCAGCGATGAGTCTGGACCTGGCATCGTGGGAGGAAGAAAGCCTTCTTGGCCAGAAAAGGGAAGAGAGAAATGAGACAAAATAAAGTTACAGTGGCTGAGAGATTTCAAATAGAGTCGAGAGGTCACTTTGGTGGTTATTTTTATACAGTTTTTAGATATCCCTTTTCAATTTTTGGTGTATTAGAGTTGCTAGAAGGAAATATCTGAAGCTGTTGAACTGTAATCCAGTAGCCTTGATTCTTGAAGACGATTGTATGATGATATAGCTTTTACAATGTGTCCAGGTGATTGTGAAAACCCTGTGTCTGATACTCCTTGTATCCAAGGTATAGACAGATGAGTAAGAAAATAAAGACAACAAATGAATAAATAATAAGGGTGGATGGGGGTATGGCATGTTTTGGAGGTTCTTTTTTACTTTAATTTTTATTCTTATTCTTACTGTCTTTTGAGTAGTGAAAATGTTCAAACATGTATTGTAATGATGAATGCCCAACTATATGATGATACTGTGAATACTTTACTTTAGATGATTATATGGTATGTGAATATGTTTCAATAAAATTACATTTTTAAAAAACAAAGTTCTCAGATACGATGAGGCAGCCCAGCTCGGGGCTTGAGTCTCCTTGGTCAGTCTCAGCTCCCTCCTGAACTGGCTTCATCACACAGATCCCTCACTCCTCTGGAGCTCCCTACCTAGACACCCATTGAGAAAGAATAAAGCCAGGAACCTGGAAATAAGTGAGCAAATTTTAAGGGACTTTCTCTAGGACAAAATCCAGGCACGAAATTCCATGGCCTTTATTCACAGACACATTCTTTATTTCCTACTAATACTAAATTATCATCTTAACAGTAACGAATATTTATTATTTACTACATGCCAGTCCCTGCCTGAAACACTTCCTATGTATTTTTTTCATTCCAGCTCTTCCATAATGTCCTGAAGTAAGAACTTTTTTCGTCCCTCTTTACAGGTGAGGAAACTGAGGCACAAAGAAATGAAATCACTCACCCAGGGTCACAAAGACAAAGAATTTTGACCCTCACTCCACATCTTGTTAACAGGCTTGGTCTTCTGGTGTCACAACCCCATAGAAGCAGCCAACTAGAGTGGAGGCAGGGCGTTCCCGAAAGCAGAAGTGACAGCTGAAGGACACGGAGAAGTCATGAAAAGCAGACACAAAACCTCCCCGGCCATCATTGCCCGGGGTCAGGAGGCGTGACGCGGCCCGAGAAGGGGAAGGACAGCAGGCAGGGGCATTGTGAGCCCTGGTTTACTGAGCACTCTCGCACGTTCTCTTTCATTTGACCCTGAGTCAATAAAGAAAGCTCAATTCAATTTGGCATCCCCTGTGTGAAACCAAAGGGCTGCGCACAACACATTTGAGAAAGAACGATGGACATTTTTGAAAACTTGTTGCTTTTAAAGAGTGAAAAAAAAATCACTTCCTTTGATGCAAATGTTCTAAGAAATGATCGTTATGAGAAATATGCAACTATGTGATGATATTGTGAATTACTGATTATATATGTATGATCATATAACGGAATGATCATATGTTAAGAATGTGTTTCTTTGTTGTCATAGTTTAAAAAAAATTTTTTTAATTAATTGAGAAAATTTTTTAAAAATACACACTGGAAAAAAAGTCAATTCCTGGAAAAATTGATGCAGGTAAGCCACAAAATATACCAGGTTTACCAGATGCCTGGCGCGTGCGCACACGCGCACACACACACACACACATGCACACACACACAAGGCAATGCCATTCCTGGTTGATGGCCAAGGTGAATATAGTGTTGCTGTGTTATTATATGAAGTTCATTTCTTCAGACTTCGTATTGAGGATGGGAAACTCCTTTTTAGTAAAAACCGCTCCTCCCTCATTGTTAACTATGAAAGGTGGCTTCTTTTCTTCCTTCCTTCTTTACTTCTTTCCTTACTTCCATCCTTCCCTCCCTCCCTCCCTCCTTTCCTTCCTTCTTTCTTTCTATCTTTCTTTCTTTCCTTCTTTCCTTTCTTTCCCCCTTCCCTCCTCTATTTTCTCCCTCCCTCCCTTCCTTGCCTTTTTGATGGTGGTGAAGGCTAGAAGCTCGCCAATGGAGAGGTGCAGGTGGGGATGAGTGTTCAGCCACAGAAGCCCCAAGTTAAGATGGCTGCTTAGTAACCGTGTGAGGGCAGAGGATCTCACTCTCGGTGTCCGTGGAGACAGCCCCCAGATCTTCTCGGGGTGCTTGGGGTGGCCTGGTCAGCCAGCCCCGTAGCCCAAGCTTCCTGTTCCCCAGGCAGCCCTGTTCCCAGACCCGGAGGCTTCCGGGCCTGGCTTTGGGGGAGGAGCTCCCCAGCACCCTGTCTGTCCTGGGCTCTCCCCACAGTCCAGCCATAATTTAT
>PVIY010006929.1:5335-84903 GCA_004026745.1 Myrmecophaga tridactyla
AGAAAGAGAGAGCAAAGGATGAGAGAGAAGTGGGAAAAGGAAGTGGAGGAGGAGAGAAGGAGCAGGAAGAAGAGAGAAGGAAGAGGAGGAACATACTTTGAAGTTAGAAAAGACAATGTGAGCTGAGGGTCTGTAACCTGCAGTATAATAGCTTCAATGTAATACTTATATCAATACAGAATAACTGTATTTTAGACCATGAATAAATTAATTAAAGAGTTAAAAATTAAATTCATGCTATGTTCTGTTTGTAGCAAATATGCATTCATGAGCTGTTTGTCCTGTACAAAAGTAGCTCCGGCACTCTCTCTCTCTCTCTCTCTCTATATATATATATATATATATATATATATATATTTATTTTAACTGTTGTTCGCAGTATTCTTAGACAATTAGGGTAAAAAAGTATATATATAATAAATAATTAAAAAGCATATATTTCCATATATATATGGAAAAAATAATTTCGATAAGAACATTGATTTTTTTAAACTGACATAAAAATGATTGTTCTGAATAATATATTGTATGTTAAAACAACTTTTAATACTTATTCATATATATATTCACAAAATTACTTTACTATTGGTCTTTCCTCATGATATAAATTATAAATGTTCACTTGACTAAATTTCATACTCACTTTAAGGAGCTTTAATAGATTAACATTTAAATAGTAGTCCATGGTAAATCAATTTCATAATAATTGACCCTTAAACTGCTAATTGGCATTTGATAAGTGTGTTAATTGATATAAATAGCGTGGAAACTTTTACGTGAAATGTCAAATATGTGTTTCTTACAATTAAAATTTACTAATAATAAATTAATTAATTATATAGGTGCTGTCATGTAATGCTAATTATGTTAGATTCTAGTTTCAGAAGCATATTTCTCTTGAGGATTTTAAACTCTTCAATAATGAACTAGTTTTGTAGGCTATTTATTTACTTATGAATTTCTAGATTTACCTGTATAATTGAAAAATATTAGACTGATAAAAATTTAAACTGCATTATTTTCTCCTTTCAGAAGATTATAGAATTTTTAAAATGAAGATTTTTCTCTATTTTCCATAACACCTGTGGTAACTGTGCATATAGTTGTATGATTATAGAGAAACTAAGCATAAAAATGAGTGTGAAAGTACTGAGAATAGGATTAGGAACTCTCATCCAGGAACCACCTCCTCTTCATGAATATTAAAATTGAAAAGATAATTAATCAAATCTAAATATTGTGAAAAAACAGAAACATTGCAATGTTACAAAAACTACCAAAAAGAATATATGTTGCAACTATTTTCAAATGAAAATTATTGTTATAGATTGGGTGTATTATTCGCTTAGTGAATTTTTTTAAAAAAATTAGTTTTACATTTAAAAGAAAACATTTGAAGTTTGCAATAGTAGTTAAATTGTACTCAATATCCCGAATTGAGACTGTCTCACTTCATGTCTCTTTTAATTTACTATGCTGTTAAGGATGAAGAAGTTTATTCTAGTATTATTTTATTATTACTTAAACATATTTAATTAGAAAGATGCACATTCTATTTAAACTGTAAATTTGTCTACGAACAATCTGTAAATTTGATACTTCCTATATAGCCCCATTTGAAAAAAAAAATATTAAGAGTAGGTGGAGAGCAATAATACATGCTATGAATATATTAAAAGCCTTAGCAGCATATTATAATAACAGTGAATTACAATTGAATTAAATGTAAAAAGATGCTATCTGTTTTGCAAGAGGGACAGAACTGAGTTCTAACTTTGATGATTCAAGGAAAATATGTGCAAAATTTGGAAATTTGTAATAAATAGTTTTTTATTTACTGAGAAAATATAGCATGCTACTAGAAGTATGTATATTATTGAATTATTCAGGGAATTGGTTACAATTAGAAGAAATTCAAGAATATCAGCAATTAAATTTTAATATTGTTAATATTAGATACAAATAATATTCAGGAGAAGGAATGATTTCAAATATAAAAAAATTATTGTTACTTTAATCCATTAAGGTTGGGAAGGTTTGTAATACATTAATTAATAATAAAAAACACGTAAGGTAAGACATTGCCAATTGTTCCGAGGAAGATGTGAGGCAATAAACAAGCTTATACACTATTAAAGGAATGTAAGATTTTATGAACACTTTCATTGGGGATTACAATATAAAGTTACAATCCTAATGTATATAGGTAATAAACATCTAAAGACATACTTACACATTACTCCTAATAACAAATAAATGGTAAGAAAGTGTAACGGATAAACTGTATTGTCATAAACTAGAATATTATTCATCAATGAAATGAATTATGTATAGAAATACAAATCAACACAAATCAATCTACATTAGCTTTCTGTAATTCCAATAAAAATTGTCACAAATGGTGGTTTAAAACAACATCCATTTAGTATCTTACAATTTCTCTAGGATTGAAATCTTATGGACTCAACTGTGTATTCCACTTAGAGTCTTATTGGCTAAAATGAGGACTCCTATTCTAAGCTCACTGGTTTTGGCACATTCATTTCCTTCTCATGTTTTCCACGTGACCTTTCTATCTTCAAACCAACAACAGTGAATCAAAGCTTTCCTATGCTTAGAATCTCTGATTTCTTCTGTTATATCTTTTTTATTCCATCCAGAGAAAGTTTTCAGCTTTTAAGGGCTCACGGAATTACACGGCACCACCTAGAAAACCAATGATACTCTCCCTGTTTGGAGGTTCATAAACTAAATTATATTTGCAAAATCCCTTTTTCCATGTAACAACACATTCATATCATCTGGAGCTTAAGGTGAGCACATATTTAGGGGGGCATTCTATCTACCAATCAAAGTAAAATTGTGTAATAAAATGCTTCACACAAACAGAATAATTCCAAATTACACATAATACATAATGTTCAAAACAGGAAAAGCTAAAAGATGGTATTTAAATGCTTACACACAGTGTAATAATACTTTAAACAGAACAAAGCAGCAAATAACTAAATTCATGATAACTTTTACTGTTCTGAGGAGAAAGTTGTGTGAAGAAGAAAGAGCAGAAAGAGGGTTTCAAAGGTTTTGTTAAGGTTCATTTTCTTAAAGTGATCATAAACTATCTGCTTATTTTATAAGTAATCTTTAAATAATGATTATAATTTCTGCTAATGAATATCTGAACAATTACAATAAAATATAATCCTTTGAAGTATTTTTCTTTAATACTTTTGAAAAATTATAGAAATTACATCATTACCTAAAACAAAATGCCTTACCAAAATAGAGTCTAGAAGATATAGACAATCTGAAAATTAACATAATCAGTAAAATATGGGTCAAAACCCAACAACAACAACAACAAAAAACCCTGATTCAACTCCTGGTCCGTGTGCTTCTCCCCACCCCCCCATCCCCCCAAAAATAAATTCAACAAAAGGTGCAATAATGGGGATAGTCACATGGAAAAAGAATGAAATGTAACCCCCACCATCCAGTATACAAAAAAAATAAAAAAAGACTCTGAGACTCAGGAAGATTTCTGGTAATTTCCACTATATATAGTAAGGAAAGGATAATGTTAATGTTCTACAAATATTTCAAGACAATAGAAAATGAGAAAACAACTCCCATTCTTTCAAATGGAGCTCATATAAACTTGCCAACTATAATAGACAAAGATATTTCACTTAGAACATGGATCCAAAAACTCCATAAAAAATTTTTCATATTAGTCCAGCATTGTTTAAATAAAAAACCTAAATAGTATCTTGATCAAGTTGGCTTTATTCTAGGAAAGCAAAGATACAATGCAAATATAGCAAATATGTATTAAAATAATCCTACTGGCTGTTAATATTTTTACTATTCAAACAAGGACCCTACTATTTCAATAAAATTTTCACAGTTATTAAGTGTGAAAACTGTGATTTAAACTCAAGTCCAAGATCAATCCACTCTGGCAAATTGTGTACAGTGTACCATTTTTTTCACATGCAGCTTGCTGATGAAGACTAAAACTACAATTATTAGCCAAAAAGTGTTTTGTTTCATCTGATTTACAATGTAAAAAAGTTATGTTAAATGTAAAATGATGTGTGTTCTAATTTGCTAACTGCCAGAATGCACTATACCAGAAATGGAATGGCTTTAAAAGAGGAATTTAATAAGTTGCTAGTTTATAGTTCTAAGGTCGAGAAAATGTCCCCACTAAAACAAATCTATAGAAATGTCCAATCTAAGGCATTCAGAGAAAGATACCTTGGTTCAAGAAGGCTGATGATGTTCAGGGTTTCTCTCTCAGCTAGAAGGGCACATGACAAACATGGTGGCATCTGCTTGCTTTCTGATGGCTCTACTAAGGGACTCTCTCCAAAATGTTTCCTCTTTTAAAGGATTCCAGTAAGCAACTCCACCTTCAATGGGTGGAAACACACCTCCATGGAAATCATCTAATCAAAAGTTACCACCCACAGTTGTGTGGGTCACATCTCCATGGAAACAATTAAAATGCTCCCATCCAGCAATATTGAATGAGTATTAAAGGACATGGCTTTTCTGGGGTCCACCATAGATTCAAACCAGCACAATGGGTGTCCTATAAAATATCAATCAAAAGAAATTCAGGAGCTCTTAAAGAATTTAGAGCCAAAAAGCTTAGTAGTGAATGGAAACTAATACTATAGAGAATGATATATTTCAGAAAACATATAGAAAAAGAGTTTGAGGAAATCATTTTAGTGATCCTCAACATATTCTCAGTGGCCAAAAGTATTTTTCAATTTAGTGGATGAAAGAAAGAAAAATACATTTATATCTGCTGTTCCAGACTTAATTCCAAATTTGCTCACATTTGTTTGTGAAAAAAAGTTGCAAATTTTTGTCCCTGCAACTTGAACCATCTGTATCCCTAAGAAATGGATAACGAAAGTATATTGGACAACACGACTGAGCATAAACAAAAGTTAATTTCTTTTATCTGGGCAACATGCTAAGAATATTTGTTAGAAGAGAACGTCAAGAGCCTATTCCATGGGAAATATCCTATTAATAGACTTAATTAATCTAAGTTATATATAAATATATTAACAAAGCTGGTAATAGGTGTGCATGATTTTAAGTACAAAAAAAGAATAAAGAAAAGCAAAGCTAAATTAAGGATATAGGACCATTTTAGTATTTGGCTTATGGATCTTAAAAGTTTAATTGCTATAATTGACTATGGCAATATGCTTCCAAGAAAGCCTACATCAATTCTTTCCAGTCCTAAATATGTATTTTATTTGTTCTCCAAAAAGTAGAATCTTTTCTTTCCCTTCCTTGAATCAAAATTTCAGTAAGGACTTGCTTGACCAATTGAATGTGATTGGATGCACTAGGGCATCCAAGCTTGGCCATGAGCATCTTACAGTTTCCACCTGGACTTCTTGGGGCACTCACTCTTTTGAATCCCTGAGATGCTTTGTATGAGGCCTGAGTACCCTGGAGAGAATTCATAAAGGGGCACTGCAATCACACAGAGAAGAGATCCCAGCTGAATCTAGCTACCCAGTGTACTCATCAAGACATCAGTCATGAGAGTTAATTTGACTTTGACCCTCATACCAGACCAGTCACCAACTGAATACCATTAAGTATATTTAGTTGTTGCCATGTGGAACAGAATAATTGTCCAGCTGAGCGCAGCTCAAATTCCTGACCCACAAAATTATGAACTATAATAAAATTGTCACTATTTTAATTCATTAAAGTTGGGTTAGTTTGTCATGCATTTACTAAGCAAAATGTTTAGGGCAAACTAAAAATATTTTGATTTTATAGATAAGTATTAGAACACCATATTTAAATAACAAAATTAATGGGACAATTAATAACTAATTCAAATTTGACTGTAAAACTAGTTTAAGGCAGTATTTCAGAAGATCTCTTTCTTCAGTTGTTACTTTTTAATACTTATTTATAGTCTGATACAAAGCAATCTGCTTTCAGATGGTCAGTATGAATTACACAAAATCTGACAAGATAGTGGGAAAAGTCATTTAAAAATCACTTAAATTTCATGTTATAAATTGAATAAAATGGTTTATATTTAATGTATATATGCATTTCTGTCCTCGTGGCATGATTGGTAAGGAGGCCTAAAGAGAGAAGTGATGAGATGGCACATGAGAGCATGGTAACTATTCATTTATGGGCCTCTGCACATTAAAGAAACAATTTTAAATGAGAGGCATTGAAAGAGAGGGTCAAAAATTCAAGACTCAAATTTCAGACTCTCTTGTTTGCCATCTCAGTCATGCCACATGACAACTGAGTGATCTTGGACAGGTTACTATTCACTCAGGATCACAGTTTCCTCATTAGTGAAAGAAACTATTCATAGCCTAACTCATAGGGTAGTTTTGTGTATGAATTGAGATAATATATGTAATACAATTAGAACAATTTCTAAGACATAGGATACACTAAATATATTGTAACCAGTACTATAAACATTGTCTTTATTTTCTCAGTTTTTCATTTGTGTTTGCTTTGTAATATTAATGGTGGTAGAAAGTTATAATCTGAAACACAGAGGTAGAAATGAAGAGGGCAAATATCAAAGACACTCAAGTAGAAACAAGACAAAGAGTTTGCGGAGTGACTGAACATAGCTATCGAGGAAGGGGTGAATTTGTAATTAATTTCTTAGTTATTTTCTTACTTGGTAACCACTCCAGGGTTGGTATTTTCATTAATTAAAATGGGCAATATATAATGAATTAAGACAAGGTTTGGGGAGAATCATATTGTATGAGCATATTCCCTATTTAAAACATTGTGTGGTCAATCTCAGGCAAGATTCTTCCCATATTCATTATGAGTTGTAGAATTGGACTGTGAATTTTGCAGGAAAGTCACATAGAGGGAGGAAAGAAAATTAAAAAGAACAGGCCATTAGAACATTAAAAGATAAGTTAAGGGTTGGGTGAAAGAGAACTGTAAAACACTGAAAAAGAGTAGTTACAAAAGAAGAAGTAAGCTTATCATAAAGGAAGTAAGAATTTTAAATTGGAGAAAATAGTCAACATTATCAAATACTAAACAGTGATCAACTAACATGGGATTCAGGAGTGTTGCTTGATATGAATTTTAGAAAATAATGCCAATAATAAAATATTTTAGGGTATTTGTTTCTATAATCTCAGAAACAGGATACTAAAGTCTGAAGGAAACCAATTTCAACCTGCTAGCTCATTTTAGTTTAATTTTATTCTTTCTTACCTAACAGTGGGAAGCAGATGCCTTTGAAATCATTATGTCATATGTTTATGCAATCTTAAACTGACATTTATCCGATCTTTAAAAATACAAATACATTTAAGAAATCATACTTAGACAAAAGGTATTTTCCAAAATCTGTATTATGTCACCATAGGTATTATAAGGTTGTAAATTATCATTTATATATCATTTATTCATAAAAATAGGTGTGGTGATCTCTTACTGAAAAATGAATAGTGAGGGAGGGCAAGATGGCAGCATAGTGAGGTGCGGGATTTATTTCATCCATATACCATTCTGGACCAGGTGGAATGGCTAAGCCCACACACAGAACTCTAAGTTCCCCAAGTGGAAGAAGTCAGCGCCCCTCACCCACAGGCACAGCAGGCTGGTTCCGTGAGGAGAAAGGAAATAGACTTTACTAGTAGCAAGGGTTTAGCTCAACCAAGCTCCAACTGCAGAATTAACAAATTCTGATTAATGAAAACAGGCCTCTAATATAGGTAAACCTGGAATAAGCATTAAAAGAACTAGAAATTTTTGCCCCTTCAGAGGGAGGGCTGGGCTGACAGAAAAAAAAAAAAGCAAAACAAAACAGACACTTCTTGACTTGGACAGCACAAAATACTAGAAAAGGGCTAGAATGCAAGAAAGGGGGGCATATAGAGCCTAGAGATACAGAGAGCCACATACCAGTTCAAGCTCTTGATTGGCAAACCTGAAGAGTAATGATTTAGCTTTGAAAAGGCTTTTTTCCTTCTTAAACAGCTCACTAGATAAAACTGCAAGCACTCTTAGGCTCCAGAACTGCCCAGCAAGGGCAGAAATAAACCATGCAAACATCTCATAAAAAATCAAAGCAACTGTGAGGGTGGATATAAAGAAGACATTGGATGAACATAAAGAACACAAAAGTTTGAAAAAATAAAGTGCAGAACTTTTGGGAATGAGAGGCACCATCAAAAATAGGGAAAAAAGCAATGGAAACCTACAACAATAGAATGAAGAGGCAGAAGAAAGGACTAGTGAACTAGAGGACTGGACATCTGAAATCTGACACACAAAAGAAAATACAGGGAAAAGAATGGAAAATCATCAGCAGGGTCTCAGGGAATTAATGACAACATGAAGCACAAAAATGTATGTGCTGTGGGTGTAACAGAAGGAGAAGAGAAGGGAAAAGGAGGAGAAAGACTAATAGAGGAAAAAATCACAGAAAATTTTCCATCTGTTATGAAAGACATAAAAGTACAGGTCTAAGAAGTTCAGCAAACTCCAAACAGAATAGATCCAAATAGATATAACCCAAGACATGTACTAAACAGATTGTCAAATGTCAAAGAAAAAGAGAGAATTTTGAAAGCAGCAAGAGAAAAGCAATCCATCACATATAAGGGAAGCTCAATAAGACTATGTGTGGATTTCTCAGCAGAAACCATGGAGGCAATAAGGCAATGTTATGATATATTTAAGATTCAGTGTGGGGCGGCTGCCGTGGCTCAGCAGGCAGAGCTCCTACCTGCCATGCTGGAGGTCTGGAGTTCGATCCCTGGTGCCTCCTGCCCATATGCAAATTAAAAAAAAAAAATATTCAGTGTGAGAAAAACTGTCAACCAAGAATGCTAAAGCAGCAAAACTGTCCTTCAAAACCAAGGGGAGATTAAAATATTTTCAGACAAATAGTCACTGAGAGAATTTGGGACAAATAGAGCAGCTCTGTAAGAAATACTAAAAGGAGCAGTACAGGCAGATAGAAAAAGTTAGGACAGAGAGGTCTGGAGAGAAGTGTAGAAATAGACGATTAGTAAGGTAAAAAAGAGACAAAAGATAGATATAACATAAAACCCGAAAGACAAAATGGTAGAAGAAAGTACTGCCTTTAGACTAATAACATTAAATGTTAATGGATTAAACTACTCAATCAAAAAACATAGACTTGCAGAATGAATTACAAAAGAAGATCCATCTTTATGCTGTCTAAAGGAGATGGACTTCAGACCCAAGAACAAAAATAGGCTGAAAGTGAAAAGATACTTTCATGCAAATAACAACCAGAAAGGAGCAGGAGTGGCTATCTTAATATCCAAAAAAATTAAACTTCAAATGTACAAAAATTTATAGACACAAAGAAGGACACTATGATTAATAAAAGGAGCTATTTCAATAAGAACCCATAACAATCATAAATATATATGAACCAAGCCAGCGTGCTCCAAAAATCATGAGACAAACACTGACAACACAGAAGGGAGAAGTAAACACCTCAACCATAATAGTTGGAGAATTCAATCCCCCACTTTCATTTAGACAGAGAATCAATAAGGAAACAGAGATTTTGAATCCTATGATAAATGAATAGACTTAATAGACATTTACAGAACATTACACCCCACAACAGCAAAATACACATTTTTCTCAAGTGCTCATGGGTCATTCTCAAGGATAGACCATATGCTGGGTCACAAAGAAAGTCTCAAGAAATTTAAAAAGATTGAAATCATACAAAACACTTTCTCATATCATAATGAAATGAAGTTGAAAATCAGTAAAGGCAGAGGGCCAGAAAATTCACAAATATATGGAGGTTCAATGACACACTCCTAACCAGTTGGTTAAGGAAGAAATTACAAGAGAAATCAGTAAATATCTCAAGGCAAATGAAAATGAAGACACAGCATATCAAAATTTATGGGCTGCAGCACAGGCATTGCTGAGAGGGAGATTTATTGCCTTAAATACCTATATTAAAAAGAAGAAAGAGAAAAAATAGGAAATTAACTGTTCACTTGGAAGAACTAGAGAAAGTTCAGCAAAAACTAACTCCAAAGCAAACTAAAGGAAAAAATAATGAGGATTAGAGCAGAAGTAAATGAAACTGAGAATATGAAAATAGTTGAGAAAATCAATAAAAACAGAAGTTTGTTCTTTGTGAAAGTCAATAAAATTGAGGTACTTTTAGCTGTGTTGACAAAAAAGAGAGAGCATGCAAATAAATAAAATCATAAGTGTTTATGCCCACTGATCCCTCAGAAATAAAAGAGGTAATGAGAGGTTACTATGAGCAACTATATGCTAACAAACTAGACAACATAAATGAAATTGACAACTTCCTAGAAAGCTTGAACAACCAACACTGACTTGAGAAGGAATAGACAACCTCAATACACCAATCACTAGGGAAGAGATTGAATCACTCATCAAGAAGTTCCCCAAAAAGAAAAGTCCAGGACCAGATGGCTTCACATGTGAATTCTAAAAAGCATTCAAGAAATAATTAGTGCCAATCCTGCTCAAACCCTTCAAAAAATTGAAGAGGAGAGCAAGCTAATTAA
The DNA here is from genome assembly GCA_004026745.1 of Myrmecophaga tridactyla. Lineage (NCBI taxonomy): Eukaryota > Metazoa > Chordata > Mammalia > Pilosa > Myrmecophagidae > Myrmecophaga > Myrmecophaga tridactyla. The sequence goes on from PVIY010006929.1 coordinate 15,931, forward strand.
CTCCTTCTATGAAGCCAACATTACCCTAATACCAAAGCCAGGCAACAATATTAAAAGAAAAGAAAATTACAGACCAGTCTCTTTAAGGAATATAGATGCAAAAATCCTCAACCAAATACTAGAAAATTGAATCCAGCAGCACATTAAAAGAATTATACATTAGAGGTGCAAGGATAGGCCAGTGGTAGAATTCTCACCTGCCCTGCAGGAGACCCAGGTTTTATTCCCAGCTCATGCACTTCCCAAACAAGCAAACAAGCAAAACAAATAAACAAAAACCAACCAAACAAAAATTCAGCAAATGTTGTGGCAATAGTGGATACTCACATGGAAAAAGAATGAAATGTGACTCCCACCATACAGCATGCAAAAAAAAAAAAATAGTTTTACATCATTACCAGGTGGGATTTATTCCAAGTATACAAGGCTGGTTCAACACAATAAATCATTAATGTAATACATCATAGCAACAAATCATAGTGGAAAAAAATACATAACCACCTCAATTCATGCACAAGAGGCATTTGACAAATTTCAACTTCCTTTCTTGATGAAAACACTTCAAAGGATAGGAATAAAAGGGAACATTGTTGTAAGTTCAAGCCAGAGAAATTAGCCATGAAAAAAGAAATAAAAGGTATCTGAATTGTAAAGGAAGAAATAAAACTCTCACTGTTTGCAGATGTCATGACACTATTTATCAAAAATCCACAAAACTCTGCAGCAAAACTACTACAGCTAATAAAAGAATATGAAAAAGTGTCATGATACACAATCAACATCCACAAAATCAGCAGTGTTTCTATGCACTAGTGAGCAATTTGAGGAGGAAATCAAGAAAAATTTCCATTTACAATAGAAAACAAAAGAATCAAATACTTAGGAATAAAGTTAACTAAGTGTACACAGAAGTTTATACAGAAAAGTACAAGAAATTGCTAAAAGAAAATCATGGAAGACCTAAATAAATGGAATGGCATACCATGTGGATTGGAAGACTAAATATAGTTAAGACATCAATTCTACCTAAATTGATTCATAGATTCAATGCAATTCCAACTAAAATCTCAACAACTTATTTTGCAGAAATAGAAAAACCAATAATAAATTTAATTGGAAAGGCAGAATATCTGAAAATATCTTTTAGAATGAAAAAGTAAATGGGAGGTCTCACACTACCTGATATTGAAGCATTTTATGAAGCTACAGTGGTTAAAACAGTATGATACCAGCATAAAGATAGATATACTCACCAATGGAATCTAATAGAGTGTTCAGAGATAGATTCTTTCATCTATGGATAATTGATTTTTGATAAGGTGATCAAGCCAAGCCACCTGAATCAGAGCAGCCTCTTCAATAAATGGTGTTTGGAGAACTAGATATCCATATGCAAAAGAATGAAAGAGAATCCCTATCTCACATCCTATACATAAATTAACTTAAAATGGGTCAAAGACCTAAGCATTAGAACACAAAACTTTTAGAAGAAAATGTATGGAAATATCTCATAAAACTTGTAATAGGAGGTGGTTTCCTAGACCTTACACCCAAAACATGAGCATTGAAGGAAGAAATAGATAAATGGAACTCCTCAAAATTAAACACTTGTGCATCAAAGAACTTTGTCAAAAAAAAGTAACAAGGCAACCTATACAATGGGAAGCAATATTGGAAACCACACCTCAGATAAGGGTTTAGTATCCAGAATATATAAAGAGATTTATCAACTCAACAACAAAAAGACAACAACTGAATTAAAAAGTGGGTGGAAGACATGAACAGACTCTTCTCAGAAGAGGAAACACAAATACATGAAAATATGCTCAACTTCACAGTGTATTAGGGAAATGCAAATCAAAACCACAGTGAGATATCATCTCGTACTCACTAGAATGGTCGTTATTAAAAACAAACAAGCAAACAAAAAAAATGAAAACAGAAAATGACAAGTGCTGGAGAAGATGTGGAGAAAGAGGCACACTTATCCACTATTGGTGGGAATGTAAATTGGAACAACCACTCTGGAAGACTGTTTGGTGATTCTTCAGGGAGCTAAATATAGAATTGTCATATGATATAGTAATCCCATTACTAGGTACATATTCAGAGGAACTGAAGGCAAGGACACAAATAGACTTTTGTACACTGATGTTTATAGCAGCATTATTTACAATTGGCAAGAAATGGGAACTGCCCAAATATCCATTAGCACATGAGAGGCTAAACAAGCTGTCTAATATGTATAATATGATGGAATATTATGCAGCTGCAAGACAGAATAAAATCATGAAGCATGTACAATGTAGATGAAAGTTGAGGATAGTATGCTGAGCGAAATTAGCCACAAACAAAAGGACAAATACTGTATGGTCTCACTAATATAAACTAACATTAGTGATTGAACTTTAAGGGTTAAGTTAAGAACACAGATTATCAGGAGATAGAATATAGATTATCAAGAAATGATGAATAAATATACAAAAATAAAAATGTTTTTGCCTGAAGGAGCAAAAATGAATATCAACATTACCAGCTGTTGAAAATGGATGGTATACAGGAAAAAGTACAGTATGTGCAAGCTGGGACTATAGTCAACAGTAGCACTGTAATATGTTTCCACTGAGTGTAACACAGGCATTATGCCAAGGCTACATGTCAACATGAAGCGGTATGGGGGTGGGGTATGGATTATTTGCAGAAGAAAAGGAAATCTCTTCATATAGATTATGGAGATGAAGGCATGTCTTTTTACTTCGGTTGGATTTATGATGTGTGAATAAAACAGTTTAAAAATAAATGGAGAGAAACAAGTGCTAGAGAAAATGTGGAGAAAGACATGTACCTATATACTATGGGTAGGAAAGCTAAGAGGTCTGTGCTGGTTTGAAAGGAAGTATGCCCCCTAAGAAAAGCCATGTTTTAATATAAATTTCATAAAGGTAGAATAATCCTTATTCAATACTGTATATTTGAAACTGTAATGAGATCATCTCCCTGGTTGATGTGATTTAGTCAAGGGTGGTTGTTAAACTGGATTAGGGGATAACATGTCTCCACCCATTTGAGTGGGTCATGATTGGTTTTTTGGAGTCCTATAAAAGAGGAAATATTTTGGAGAATGAGAGACTCAGAGAGAGCAGAGAATGATGCAGCACCATGAAGCAGAGAGTATACCAGCCAGTGACCTTTGGAGATGAAGAAGGAAAATGCCTCCTGGGGAGCTTCATGAAACAGGAAGCCAGGAGAAGCAGCTAGCAGAAGATGCCCTATTTGCCATGTGCCCTTCCAGATGAGAGAGAAGCCCTGACTGTGTTCGCCATGTGCCATCTCACTTGAGAGAGAAACCCTGAACTTCATTGGCCTTCTTGAATCAAGGTATCTTTCCCTGGATGCCTGTGACTGGACATTTCTATAGACTTGTTTTAATTGGGACATTTTCTCGGCCTTGGAACTGTAAACTAGCAATTCATTAAATTCCCCTTGTTAAAAGCCATTCCGTTTCTGGTATATTGCATTCCAGCAGCTAGCAAACTAGAACAAGGTCCAACTGCTCTAGAAGGCAGTGTTGTGCTTCCACTGGAGGCTAGAGGTGAGGTTGCCATGTGATCATGCAACACTGTTGTTCAGTATATACCTTCGGGAACTGAGTGTGGGGACAAGAATGAACATTTGCACACTGGTGTTTATGGTGGCAGTGTTTGCAATTCACAATGGGATGAAGGTGGCCTAAGGATACAAGATTAAGGGAAGGAAGGGGGAACTGTGGTAAATACATACAATGAACTATGGAGCAGCCACAACAAGGAAGGAAGTTGTGAAGCATGCCACTAGGTGAATGAACCTTAAGGACTGTATGTTGAATGAAATATCAGAAACAAAGAAAACAAATCATGTCTCATGCATATGGATCAACTATAATATACAAACTTGGTGAATTGAAGTTGAGAACATGGATTATCAGGTTAGGACCTATTGTAAAGGGTCTTCAATTGTAAACTCTTATAGTAGTCACATATATTCAAAAGTTTTAACTGTTATTTCTAAATTCTGAAATATTGAGCCCTTTATATATAACCTGGTCATTACCAGGAACTTCAGGTACTTATGTGACACCTGAGACTCAGAGTTAGAGCTCTGAAGCTATGGAAGTCAGCGTTATCCCATACAGGATACTGTTTAAAAAGTTGAAAAAGCGATCAGACTTTGATTAAAGATATGAAGGCAGCTGATCTGGATAGGACCATGGTCAATCAGAATACAGGGTAAAGGATGATATGGTCTGTGGGACCCAAGAAATTGCTTATTATAAACAGCCTGCTAGGACGGCTGCCATAAGTGAATCCATATGATACAGCATAATTATGTAGCCAATGATGGAACATACATGTATCCAATCACATATCCCATCAGTGATGTCACCTGTTGGCAAGGTGTCACTTTTGTATAATGTAGCATAGAAGGGACTAGACCTCTGTAAGTATCAGAGCAGAGCAGAGCAGAGGGGAATGATTAAACTTGACCACTCTACCAGCAGCTCCTCAGGCTTTCTTTCAATTTGCTACTGGACCAGAGTGACCAAACTTTAAGTGGAACTTGACATGGCCCATATTTTAAAACTTCAACTTCTGTGTGAGACCAAAGGGAGAGATGTTTATTTGGTGCAAATTTTGTATTTTGGGTAGTGCATTACCTAATTTAACTTGAATGGTCAGTTTAGTTGAACACGATAAGTACAGGAAATCTTCAATAGGACATAAGATTTAGTTTGTTTGCCCAGGTTAATGTAATGCCCCAATATATCCCAGAGTAATTTGGGCAATGGATAAAAAATATATATTTGCAAAGTTTCATTGTGGGGCTGGGGAGAAAAAAGGAAATATTTAACTTCCCCATCTTGGGAATTCTTGATATTCTTGCAAGCAGTGGCAACAATCAATTCAATAGCTTGGGCACTTGATCTTGAGGTTCACCCCTGTGCTGGTTTGAAAGGATGTATGTCCCCTAGAAAAGCCATGTTTTAATCTAAATCCCATTTCATAAATGTAAAATAATCCCTATTCAATATTGCATGCTCAAAACTGTAATTAGATCATCTCCTCGGTGATGTGATTTAATCAAGAGTGGTTGTTAAACTGGATTAGGTGATGATATGTCTCCACCCATTTGGGTGGGTCTTGATAAGTTTCTGGAGTCCTATAAAAGAGGAAACATTTGGAAAATGAGAGCAATTCAGAGAGAGCTAGAGAAGAATGACATAGCCATGAGAGCCCACAAGCCAGCGACCTTTGGAGATGAAAAAGGAAAATGCCTCCCAGGGAGCTTCATGAAACAGGAAGCCAGGAGAGAAAGCTTACAGATGGTGCCTTGCTCTTCATGAGCCCTTCCAGCTGAGAGAGAAACTGTTACTGTGTTTGCTATGTGCCTTCTCATTTGAGAGAGAAACCCTGAACTTCATCGGCCTTCTTGAACCAAGGTATCTTTCCCTGGATACCTTTGATTGGACATTTCTATAGACTTGTTATTGGGACATTATCTTGGCCTTAGAAGTGTAAACTAGCAACTTATTAAATTCTCCTTTTTAAAAGCCATTCTGTTTCTGGTATATTGCATTCTGGCAGCTAGCAAACTAGAACAACCCCTGTGAAACTTATTCCTGAAAAGGAGAAGGTAAGCCTATTTATAATTATACCTAAGAGTTACCCACAGAGAACCTCTTCTGTTGCTTCTCTCTCTAAGTCAACTCAGCAGGTGAACTCACTTCCCTCCCCTCCTAGGTGGGACATGATTCCCAGGGGTGTAAATCTCCATGGCAATGTGGGAAACAACTCCTGGAATGAGACAGAACACAATGTCATGGGATTGAGAAAGCCTTTTTGACCAAGAGGGGTAAGAGAGAAATGAGACAAAATGAAGTCTCAGTACCTGAGAAATTTCAGAGCTGAGAGGTTATCCTGGAGGTTATTCTTATATATTAACCAGATATCTCTTTTTAGTTTATGGTTTATTGGAGTAGCTAGAGAGAAATATCTGAATCTGTTGCGTTGTATTCCTGTAGCCTTGATTTTTTAAGATGATTGTATAATGATATAGTTTTTACAATATAACTGTATGATTGAGAAAAACTTGTGTCTGATGCTCCTTTTACCTATGGTATGGACAGATGAGTAAAAAAATATGGATGGAGGTGCAAACGTGGTTCTAATGGTAGAATTCTCGCCTACCGTGTGAGAGACCCTAGTCCATGCACTTCACAAACAAACATGCAAACAAACAAACAAAACCCCACCAAACAAAACTTCAACAAATGGTGCTGCAATAAGGGGATACTCACATGGAGAAAGAATGAAATGTGATCCCCACCATACAGCATGCAAAAGAAAAAGAATGGATAAAAAATAAATAGTACGGGTGGTAAAGGGTTAAATAAATTGGGTAGATTGAAATATTATTGGTCAATGAGAGGGAGGGTAAGGGGTATAGAATGTATGGGGTATTTTTTTTCTACTTTCTTTTTATTTGTTTTCCTGGAGTGATACAAATGTCCTAAAAATGATCATGGTGATGAATACACAACTATGTGATAATATGGTAAGCCTTACCATATATGGACTGCATGTGTGTGAACATTTCTCAATAAAAATGTTTTTAAAAATGAATTAGGTTTAGTCAAGATTACACTATTGTCATTTTCAAAACTTTCATAAAATAATTTCATGAAAAATTTCTAGAGATAGTGTATTGAAACTAATGCTTGAAATAATTGTTCACAATGTTATATTCTAATTCAAAGTTAATATTCTTAAGTTTTTGTATTTTTAAAAGAAAATCATCATTCATTTTCAGTGTAGATATTGAGTAACTACATGCTGTAATTATTTAGGAACTATAGGACTATCAAAAGCAAAATATAGCTTTTGAAATCAACAATTAAAATCCAACTGGAGTCACACCTAGTTTTTAATGGGAAATTGGTCTACTGGTGTATATATAAACCTAAAAGGAATTTCTGTCTCAAGGTAAGTATAGATCTGGCCGTGTTAACTACATTTCAGTATGAAGTTACATAATTCTATTCTTCCTAAAATCACTTTAAGTGAGTGGTAGTTTTATTTAGTACCATTAGTATAATTGAACTATATTTTATTTTTAGTCAGGAAATGGAATCACATTAAACTAAGCTTTAATAATACAATTGCAAATATTATGCAGAAGTTATGCACAGTAATTTTGGTTCTCCATTAATCAGGAAATAAAATGTGCATATAAACTATGATTTATTGAGGAAAAAATGTTATTTTACATCTGGTGCATGGTATAAAGTATAATCCTGTATGTGATACATTAAGAAACCTTACACTAACCATCAGTTAAAATTGAAATTAAACTGCACAATGAGGCATATAGTTTTAAATGATCTTATTTAATTTGTGATGTCATTTAGAAAATATCACTATCCAAACTATTGCATATACATCTTTTAAAAATATACATTATTTTCAACATTCTATGAAAAATAAGACTTAACTTGTTTTATGAGGTTGAAGTAATTTAATATGGAGTGTATTCTATTTTAAATACTTTTCAATGAAGTGATGGTTTCATATGAAAATCACATGTAAGTTATTAAATAAAGAGATTTAGGGTATTTAAAATTATTGTTTGGTTTTTAATCTCTCTACTGGAAATCTTCAAGCTGTATCTGTAGATAGATTCTTTGTGCTCGGTGTATATTGATGGGCTGTCAGGGGTAGTCTTGTTTTCAGAATAGATGATAGGCATGTTTGTTTTATATTGTTAACAGATTTCAATGGGAGTAAAATTTGCAAAATGTTCCATTAAAATATAGCCACCCATTTCCTAGCAAAAGTTTTCTTTTTTTTTACTACTAATCTATATTGACAATTATAATGTTAACTAAACGCTTTATTTTCCTTGTGTTTTATGTTATGGCACAAGTTATGTATTTGAAAGGACAAATTGTGTATATTTGTAGTATTAATGTCAAACTACTACTTAATGAAAATTTTATTTATAATGGAGGCCAATGTAAACATTTCTGAAATCACAAAGGAAATTTAAATGAATATAAATATATTTTGAAAAGACGATGTACATTATCTGGTTCATGTAGTTTCAAAGATAATACAAAGTTGCATTTAAACTACAACATTTTGAAGGGGGAAGAAAAACTACAAATGGTTAACCCACCACATAAATTTAAAATTTTCCTATTAAAAAGTATGAGACTACGTCTTACATTTGAAGATCCTGAGCCTTCAGGAATTCTAAAATATAAATTAGTTTTGAGATATATCCCTTTGCTATTTGTACATGTTTCATAAAATATTAGTTGGTTATTTGCAGTTTAAAACCCTAACTATTAAATTTCTAATATAAAAGATTCTCATGATAACTAATTTCAGCACTTTATAGCTCTTGTAAATACACAAATTTCAGTTATATATAGCAAATCCTAAATATAGCAAAGGATGGAGAGGAGCAGGGATGAATTATGAATTATAAAAATGTAAATAGAAGGCAATTAAATAATAAAAGGAAATGTATTATGCAGTATATAGTTGAAAATGGACATACTCACTGTTACACAAATGAGGGTGAATTTTAAAACAAGATCAAATAAAAAAAAAAGATCAAATATTTTTGATTTAATAAGTCAATGGTTGAAGCATTTTACCAGTTTACCACATATGACATACCTTAGGAAGGTTCTTTATATTTTGCATGTTTGGAAGAGACTTACATTATATGTTGTACAAATATAGTCCTTTGTGCTAAATGAGCCTTCTCAGCTGATTTTTATCTTCCTTATTTATGCACTGTCATGTCATCAATAAAGCCTAAATAAAGAGAAATTTCCCTAAACAATATTCCATGTACTTTAACTTCTAATAATCTAGAAAGATCATATTAAGTCATGAGCTCTGAATTTTCCTTTATATGTCTTCTTTACATAGTCCTGAACTGAAATAAGGCTATCCAATTCTCTTAGATACTGCTATTTACAAAAATTAGCCAATTACAAAATTAGAGATAAGTGTCAACCAAATGGAAATGAAATACAGTCTTTTTTCACATTGCTCATCTTTTCTATCCTCTGAAAAGGAATTTTACGCAAAACAAAGTTTTCTTTCCCTGATTAAAGTATAATACATTTAAAAGATCTAAGTTAAAGTAGAAAGTCTTTCAAATCTAGATTAACGAAATGGCCCCAATAAGTAGCTCTAGTGATATATATTAATAAAAAATACTTGTTTTATTTTATTTAGTATCCCAGTTAAGTTTGATTACAAGTATTTGTTTTTATAATTTATTTACTTTGAAGTTCCATGAAAAGAGTTCATTTAAAATATACTGGACTTACAGTTAACATTTAAAACATACTTAATGAATAACCAATAAATTGCTTAAGATAAAACAGAATAAACAATCTGATTGTATATCATCCTAAATAACTACAATTTCCTAATGAAAGGCATTTTCTAATTGCATCATTCTTTATCCACAGGAAATAAACTTTCAGTTAGCAATTTGTATTTAAGGCACATAGAACACCTGTGGTTTGGAATCTGAAAGGATATATTGAGTTTCAATTCTTATTTTAACTTATTTTTTTCTTCTTTTCAAAGTATGAAATATAAAGCATAGATATAGCCTTCAAACTGAGCTAAGATGCAATCATTCAAGGCTCAAGTAAGGGTCTCATCATGTTATCAAAAGCTTGCAAACAGCTTATTATGCATTAAAGCAGTACGGACACCTTTAAAAAGCTTTCAATTGGTAACCGTGCTGAGCTCAAATGAGACAATTATGGATTTAAGCAGATCTTAATAGGAATAAGAGAATGATGAATATGCTGAATAGTGAAACAAAAACATTTCAACTAGTGAAAATGTGGAATACATATTATTGGAAATATTATATTTTTACACTATACTGTTATATTATCAGAACTTAAAAGTATAGCCATTTCTCAAATATGGAAATATGAATGCATCACAGACTCTAGTTTAAAATATATATATTGTTGATTAACTGTATATTCTTTTCATGATTTTAGTATATTGAACTTAATGCTAAAGTTTGTGCCTCTGTGATAAGAACATCATTTTCATTATTTACTTTATTAGTGTGGTGGTAAACATTCACACCCATCACACTAGAGCAGGCACTAGAGTTGATTTCCCAGCAAGGGAAAATGGGTTTCCTCAGAAGTCTGTGAATATTTCATTTTCCATTGTCTTGGTGATTTAGTACTGCGGGCAATCTTTTGTTGCTGTTTTCTGGATTATATTCCATGGATTTTGCTGCAGCATATTTTAAGTGTATTTACCTCTGCAGCAAATGTATTTAGTTGAAAATTCATGTATAAAAGTTTCCTAAAGATTTCTCTCATAGTTTACCTCGTGAACTTGATCATATAGAACTTTATGGCTTCTATGTAAACATACAGGGTTCTAGAGTTTTTTGAGAGTCAGGAAAGATTATTGTAGCTGTAGTTAAGAAGGCATGGATTTCAGTTATCACCTCTTATTTCTCTAAAGAAGTTAACTTGTTAGGTCTTCATTTTTTTCATAGATTAAAATCATTATAGAAGCCTGGATTTTTCTCAGAGTTTTCTTTCTAGGATAATATACAAAACTTATTTGAATTGAGCTCTTCCATCAGAGGAAGTGTAATCATCTTGCTAATACTTTTTTCCCTTTATATTTGAAGTACATGTGAAAAGCTTAGAGATTCATGAAGAGTCTAGAAAATAAATACTTGAAATTTTGTGCATATATGAAAAGAGTGGAAGAAAAGCTGAGAAAACAAGAAGATACAATATAGAGTTATTTCTCAGCAAGAGAAAAAGATGAGATTACAGCCCTTGCATTCTGATTTGGGTGGAGAGTGAATAAAGCAGTAAGAACACAGCATCTCTAGTCTGGAGATGACTCTGAAGAAGCAAAGTTGTTTTCCACAGGTAATAGGTAGAACTCAGGGTTTCTTGGTCTTTTCCTTTACTTGGGTCTCTGCTAGCAAACTACTAGCCAGGTGGGCCCCTGGCAGCTATGGTATAGTATGTTCAGAAAGGAAAATAATCTGATCATTCTCTTTGGTCTGGCTAAATTCTTACGTGGTACAGATAGTACATGGAGAGCCAATGAGCCTTCTGTCTTAAAGAGGCAAGGAAGCAGAATGAAAGTCTGAGCAAAGGCAGAAGATTGAGGGCACACCTTCTGAGAAAAGCATGAGGCACATATGGATGCCATGAGAGTCAGATTCAACTCTGAATGAAACAGGAAAATCTAGACACACGCACACACACACACACACACACACACACAGCCAGGCATTCTGGGGACATTATGACATCAGCAATGGCTCAGTTTGCCAGGAAATGTACACCCAAGGACCAGCGTAAAACCAATTTTTCCCTTTCTTCCAAAGTCAAGAACTCTTATAAACCACTTCCCTGTGTATCTAGATGCCATTTTGGAGGAAAACTGTGTTATATACACTATGCAAATGTAGTGATTTAAACATCAATAGAATAAATAATTATACCAAAAATAATTTTTAAACCCAAATTAATTCTGAATTTGTTTTCATTTCTTCCTCTACAAAGTATGATCAGGTAGTTCTAATCCATTACCGAGAAAAAAGTTTCTTATTTATCTGTATATGTTAATGGTAGTGTGGATAACAGTGGAACTCTAGTCTGCTTTTTAAACTAAAATTTAAGCAGTTTATCACAGGATAAGGCTTTGTGAATTGCATTGTGCTATTCTGTACTTTGCTTTAATTACTCAAATAAGGAAAAGCATTAATTATGCCAGGAACAAAATTGCCCAAGAATGTCTCTGGGTGATCTGGACACAGGCTACCCCCAGGCAGGGATGCTAAAGAGAGGTTGCTGCCATTGTCCACTACACACAAGAGGTAGGTCCTGAGATATACCACAGCTGAAGTTCATAGGCAATTCCTGTAAATGGCAGGCACTTGGGAGTAACTGGAATTAAGCAGCTTTATATCCCTTTTTTTTTTTACACAATGAAAAGAAAGTCATACAGAGCAAATTGGAGTCTGTCAAATGAAATAAATGCCAAACTCTCGTTACCTGAAACTCTGATCCTGGAACATCACTTCATAGGACTATAGGGAGAATGTGGCATTTCATGATTCTTTGTAGAGTTGATTCTGCCCTTGGAAACTCTTTCCTTTCCCAATTCATGCTCTTCCTTAACCCATGTTTTGTGACTTTGTTGAAGTTTTCCTCACTCCTGGTACAATTATTGGCTGTCCTGGAGGGACTCACCCAGAATGACATTTTTAAGCCTTAACTAATCAAGGAATCCTTCTAAATAGATGGATTATTGTTTCAGTCACAGAATTTTGCGTGTTTGAAGAATATCTGCGAGGCCTTGTTTGAGAAATAGAAGGGATTTAGAAAAGACAAGAATATTTTCTAATTAGTTAATACTAAAGTTGGTTTTATTTATTGTGCTAACAGTACTTTTTACAGACAATATAAAACTATTTTGAAAGTTAAAAAAAATTAAAAATTAAAGGCAAATTATCTAAAGGTTCGTATTGTCTAGTAGAAGGCATCGTGCTTCAACGTCAATGGAATTTCATTTTCTGAAGTGGAGAAGAGCACATACTGAGAGGATATACACATGATCACAAGGTAAAATTAATGATGTTTCCATCATCCCCCCTCCTTATTTAAATAACCTTTCTTTTTATTATTCTTTTTCGCATTTGTAGGTCTTGGGCTTGAGAATGACATGATGTTTCAGCAGCCATTTTTACATAAGAAAAATTTTTAGTTAGTTAAAAATCATATTAAGCACATACTCTATCCCTTTGCCTTCTCAAGTTTGAACCAAACACCGTTAATCATCACTACACCACTTAAGAAAGTTTAGGCCTGAAAATTCAAAAGACTGATCAGAAGATCCAAGGAATTAAAGTTTGATTCAGGATTTGGCAAGTCTTCTTGAAAAAGTCAAGAATAGTGTTCTGTTCCAGAAATTACTTAAGCTTTTAATGGAAGATATTGTGTCCTAGCATTTGTCCAGTATGGGTCAACTGAATTTCATTTTATGAAGCAGAGGAGGAACACATACTGAGAGGATATACACATGATCACAAAGATAAAAATCACAACATTACCTATCATGATGGTATTGATCATTATAGCATTATTTGTGGCATTTTCATGGTAACTATCCATTATTACCTCATTTAGAATCCTTGTGAAATCTAACTACATTTTCAGGATCATGCAAAGTACCTATAGAGTTAATTAAAAAAAATTTATTGAAGGCTATTTTAAAGATATTATCTATGTTGATAACCATTACTAAAATGTAGATCCATTGCAATTTATGGATTAGATGTGGGATGAGTAATAAAAATATGTTAATAAAATATCTTTACAGTTTGATTCAAAACGGTGAAAATAAAATAAGGAGAAATTAAGATTCTTCAGAATAATTTTGAAGGACATTATTTTACTTCAGTAATCCAATTTGAACTGCATTTCATGACTAATTTTTAAAATTTATATTATTTTCATGTTGTAGTGTTAAATGCCCTGTATTAATATGCAAAGTTAAAAATAAGAACTCAACATTATAGACAGGAGAACATTTCTTTTATTATGACCTTCCGAAGCTAACTATCATTACACAATGATTTAGAAAAAGTGAATATTTATAATAAAAATAAAAATGTATTAAAATTTCAAAATGAAATATAAACATTTAAAATTATATAAAAATTGTTTGCTTCAAGTTCATTACTGGATTACAGAAAGAGTAATAATGCAAAGTCTTGTGGAACTGTGATTTTTTTAGCTGTATCATCCACTTAAATAAACAGTAATGTATTAATCACTACAGACAAAAACATGTTTAAAGACATATTTAGTATCATAATCTAAATAGAAAGAGGAATTTGACCCTTTTTAGGCTGTTCAAAGCACACATTAAGTAACTTGCTTCAATTACTATTGATATTTAAGTGGAATACCCAAAGCACATAATGACATCGATTGTATGGATTTTACTTTAAAAATGAGTATTTATTCCCTGATATATCTCCTAAAGCCAAGATTGAGTGATCCAAACTTATCTACTGATATTCGGCTGTCCTGGTGTTTATTGCTTAAAGTGACCTTCATTTAGTTGAAAAATGCCTATCAGCCCTGTGTTTTGTGACACACAGTAATTACAAAGTTAATTTTGCAAATCTCATAAGCTTAGCACTTTAAATATTAATTTGAATTCTTTAAATATTATGCCTAATAATATTTTGAGCATTTTAGACACCTTTATTAAAATCAAGAAAATTATTATTTTAGCTAAAATGGCATTAGATTTATTTAAAATTAATTTCTATTTTTATCATCATGAATTTTAAAGGACAGGCTTAAACTTAAGGAATCAGTCTAAATAAAGAAAAGGAAAATGATCAAATTATGATGGTCTGACCTAAGAAATATCTTATTAACTAAAATATTTTAAAATTAACCATCTTTATTTCCTTAAAGACATTAGAACAATTTCAGAGTAGAGTCTATGGATTTTTTATTAGATTGTCTTTTTTGGTTTATTCCAAGTGATTCAACTCACAGTTGGAATCATGCTATTGTAAGTAAAACAAAAGCATTAACTGGACCAATTTCTTAATGTTGATTTGTTGGCAAAAGGGTTGTGGTTGACATGGGAATATTCCTATCTATATATCTCTATCTAAATCTATATCTCTATCTTTATCTACATCTATATCTGTATCTATATACCATCTCTCGTGTTCCTACTTGATCCTAACCCTTTGTGGATTCTATATTTGCAAAGTCACCTACTTACTAAAAATTTTTTGTTAACACCAAGATCAATATTTATACCACTTTTACAGTTATTTGCAAACACAGACAGAATGGTGAAAATTTGAGTTACTTGACATCCATATTCCCAGCTGAGGATGAACGAGGCAATGCTCTGCCTTCTTGCCTCAGCTTTCCAACTGTAAAGGTTTCCTTTTTACTGCATTTTTAGTGCTGTTTTTCACGTGTTTGCACTTTTTGTGTGTGATTTTGCTGTTTCAAATGTCCTCCAAGCACAATCTGATGTGTTGTCTGGTGTTCATAAGCACAGGAAGGCTATGACGTGACTTACAGAGAAAATACATGTTAAATAAGCATTATGCGGATATCAGTTACAGTACTTTCAATTGAGAGATCAATGTTAGTGAATCAGAAATATATATATATATATCTAAAGATATATCTATATGGGTGTCTTTAATTAGGAACACCCATGAAATAATGTTATGTACTGATTAGTTTGATGAAAATGTGACCAGAGACTCACAGGAACCTAATCCTTAATGCCCACTAATTTCCACTAATTAGTATTCACAAATTCGGTGTCCATGTGACTTTATAGAACAATGCTACAGTGAATAATAAGAATTGACTGCATATATAAGATAGAGAATTATATATAATGTATAAATATAAATATATATAAGCAATGTATAAAGAGCTATTACAAGATAAAGTTGACCAAGGTAAAATAATAAAAATCTCTCCTCCCTATTATTTCTATTGTTAACAGTTTAAAAGGTAGCAAAAATAAATGTTTCTCTATTACATTCTAATAAGATAATCAGTAGTGACCGAGTAAAAATATGAATTTTTTAAAATGAGCATAAACCATTTAGGCATTTGCAAATAAATTTTTCTTACTTTTTTGCACCATATGTATTTGCCAGTGACTCTAGAATTGAAAAGGTCAATCCTCTGTTATTGTCATTAGTGTTCAACAAAGTATTCAGGTCAAACATTATATAACTGGATTATTAGTAAGAGAAATAACAACCAACATTTCCAGTTACAATGCATGTGAACTATAGGTCTCTAAACCTACAAATTTGGGCAGTAAATTCCAAGGAAAGTTATTTTTCCTCAGCAATATGTACTTTACAGTAAATTTTCAACTAAGGCTTTTAATTATAGTGTTCAGCGTTTTCATGGCATAAACGTTTATGAAAGAAATACACAGAAATATTCAGACCTTTGAGTTTCAACAACACATGCAGTAATATATACTATTACTACCAACAAAATGAAAATATGGAAAGACCCATCAACCCCCCCCCAAAATTTCTCTGTGCCCCTTTGCAGTCAGTCTTCTTTTATAGGCCCTGCCAGTGGTAGTCACTAACCTTTTTCTTTCCCTATAATTTTGATTTTTCAGTATGTCATGTAAAAGGAATCATAAACTATGCAGACTTTGAGCCCTAACTTAGTTTAATACATTTGAGATTTATCCATATTGCTGTGTGAATCGACAGTCCGTTCCTTTATATTGCTAAATGCCAATTCATTTTATGAAGATTCCATAGTATGAAATTAATGTGTGCATTTGAAAAAATGTAATATATAAACAAGTATACATATATTCAATAGGTTGGACAAGTATTTTTAAATTTTATCTTAATTTTACCAATGACTGCTCATGTTGGCCACCTTTTCAAGTGTTTATTTGACATCCTAGGGTTCTCTTAGGTGAAATTTCTGTCCAAAGTTTTCGCCTATTATTTTATTGAGTTCCTTGTTTTCTTACCATTGAATTTTGAGAGTTCTTTATGTAATATGAACACAATCTCATTGTCACATATGTGTTTTGCAAATAATTTCACTCAGCTTACCTTTTCATTTTCTTAACAGTGAATTTTGAAGGTGCTTTTACTTTTGATAAGGTCAAATATATACTTTTTTTTATGAATCATGCTTTTATTCATGTCACATTTAAGAAATTGTACCCTAATCCAAAGCCACAACAATTTCCACAGTGGTTTTCATTTAGAATAAATAGAGTTTTATATTTTACATTTAGGTCCATTTTCAATTCTGGGTTTATTTTGGAATAAGATGCAAAGGAATTTTCTTTTATATTAATGGCCCATAATTCCAGCATCAATTTGTTGAAAAGATTGTCTTTTTCTGTTGAATTGCTTTTGTAACTTTGATGAAAATCAACTTACCATGTACAGGGTTTCTATTATCAGAGCTTCTTTTAATTCCACTGACCTATCTGTCTATCCTTCCCCCAGGAACACACTGTCTTGTCACAGATGCTTGATAGACAGTCTGGAAATCAGGTTGTAAGCACTAACCAAATTCTTTATTTTACAAAATCATGTCAGTGATTATCCTTCCCTTGAATTTCCATATAAATTTAGAGAAAAGCTTGCCTTTTCCTACAAAAAATTATGGTTAATTATCTTGGTTATTAACTTGAGTCTAAAAATTTATAAATTTATAAGTTTGCCAGAGTTCAGAAACTTTCCCCCAAGTGTATCTGGCAAAAGAGCAATGAAAGAAGGAAGGAAAGGAAAAAAGGAAGAAAGGAAGAAGGGGCGAAAAGCAAGGATACAGGTGGAGGAAACAAAAGTTAACACAGGGATTCACAATTCAATACAACTGGAAATCCAAAATTCACTTTTAAAATGTTAAAGAAGGAGATAAAACAGTAGATAGGCTTTTATACTTCTAGAATATAGGTTCTAAATTAGCTTCAACATCTGCTGAAATGTATAAATTGGAAAAATTAGTCAACTTAATACTGAAGCTCTAATTATAATTATACCTGGGGACTCCACTAAATTTAAATGAGGGAACCCCTATAGTATTAGGGAATTATGAATATTAAACAAGAGACAAAAAAAGTATTCCCCACCGTCGTAGCACTCATTGCTCTAAAATATTCCATGGTGGGCACAGATGTTCTGACCCAAAGAGTAATAAATTAAAATTAAAGTAAGCCTTTGGCACTTACAAATTGGCTTCAAAAATGGGACTCCATTGACAATCCTCCCTAGTTAAAATAGTTACTATGGATCAATGTAAAATAAAAAGGGGCCTTCAATGATTGAAACTTATTATACAGACCTATTTAAAGAAACTCCCTTAGCTTCTCCATTTAACAGCCCAGCCTGACCTGGTATTAAACTAGTAAAGAGTGAGCGGTGCTTCATGATGGATTACTATAATCTTTAAGTGCTATGGTTTCACCCATTAAGGCATCCATAGACATTATTATTTATATTAGTGACTTCATCTATTAAGCAACTAGTAGATATTTTGCTATTATAGATTTAGTTCATATATTCTATTGAGAGCCTATTTCAACCGCTTCTCAAGTGCAGTTTGCCTTCAACTCTGAAGGGGTACTTTACCTGGCAACACACAGGATACCTCGAAAGCCTTGCCACCATGCACAGTCTGTGCAGGCAAGATTTTATCTGTCTCCAACTTTCTACAGGAGCACAGATAGGAACATGGCATTGATCAATTCTTCCTCTGAGGATATTTGTTTAATACATGCATTCAGGACATAAAAATTCTCAAAAAAGATCTACAAAAAGGGATGGTTCATTGCACTAAATGTAGCACAAGACCACTCAACTCAGTTAAATTTCCAACAATTATTCTGTAAACTTAGAGCTCTTCTGTCTCTAACCCTGTCAAAAAAATAAAAAAGAGAGAGAGAGAGAGAGAGATTGACCCTCTTAATACCACAAAATTTAAAAATGTTCAACATCTTTAAGGTCTTCTTGGGTTCTGGAGACAACATAGTCTTCATTTAACAATTTTACTTAAACTCATTTATGCTATTACATGCAAATCTCACCACCTGAAATAAGGTGCTCTCCAACAAACATTCTAGATTCTGTCCAATGCAATATAACAGGCATTCTCCTTACTATCCACTCCCCCCACCCCCACACACACACAAGACTCCTTCACTGCAGAGGCTTTAGCAACCTCCTCTCATGCCTCTTGATGGCCATGAGTTGCCATAAGTTGTCCATGGGCTTCTGATATAAGAAGTTGTCCCTCGGTCTTATACATGCACCATTAAAGTGGCATTTTCTGGTCACATACTGAGCTTCTCTTGAAATAGAAGTCTAACTCTGTGTCTTCAGGCCTGGGTTCCCATTATACCTTGTTCACGGAAGCAGCACTCCACAAGCTCAGCATGGCTACAAAGGCATTGTTGCTATCAGGCAGAGCCAAATCTTGGCTCTCTGGTATATGCCACCTGTAGCTGGGGTAGCCTTCACTCTCCCCAGTCCTTTGTAAAGTGCCACCATGCTAGAGGAGGTTAACTTCTCCGAGAGCCCTTTGCTACTGGCGCTCCTTGGGATGAAATAAGGGAACAGCAAGTTGGAGTTCGTGTCCTTTATGAATATTATTACAACCGTCACATGAGATGGAGCTCTGTAAGGTGTTGCCGCTTGTCATCCCTTAAACTGGGCATCCCTGAAAAGGAGTAGATCCAAGAATCAGCACTGTTGGATGAACTTTAAGTGGTCATTTCAGCACTGGATGCCCTGCCTAACAATTGACTTCATCTGCACAGGATTTATAGACTCTTGGGCCATCCTCTAAGAATCACCCCCTTTGGGGAAAGGAACCTTGGAAACGTCTTGCTTTACAAATAACCAAAATAATGATCAATTTCACACATCTTTACATGTCCTAATGTCAGAATTCAAAGCTGATTAGGATATTGTTTATCCACTGTAAAATTCCAGGCATTGCTGATACTGACCAAGATATTCATTTCATATATCGGGATACACAATCCTGGACTCTAGAATAAGGCATTAAATAGAACTATCACTTTCTTTACAAGCTTTAGGCTTCAAAGACTATCAAATGGCTTACATAGTTCAAATTAAATTCAATACATTTTCTTCATCAAATGTAAGAGATAATTAAAATAAAGATTATTATTCCATTTTTGATATTTGACTGCTGACATCTTTTAAGCTACATGCTTCCTTCTTCCACTTGTACTCCACAAACCAGATAAGATGATAAGAGGGAATGGGTTCTTCCTTCTTTGGCACAAGTGGGAGATAACAGACTCAATCCCCTTCCCATGCATGGAACCCTCACCCTTGCCTTATGGCCTAACCACAATAAAAACCCAGACCAGGCTCCTTTCCTTGCATCCTCCAAGCCATTTTGAACTTGCTTGGGGGACCATTCTGTTCTTTACAAAAAGCCTCGCAATAATATAAATCTATGCTTTTCATACTCTCTTGGTGTATGTATGATGTCATCAGTCTCAACATAAACTAAATTTTGGATGGCAGTCCATTCAGATTTTTCAGAGTGGCTAGAACAATGATTTACATTTGCTACATTAAACCAGATGGCGTAGTGCTAGAGAAAGTATAGACACATACATAAATGTTAACACACAAATAATGTCTACTAATTTTTGAAAAAAGATAAAAGTAATTTAATGGAAAAAGAATAGTCTTTCCAAGAAATGGTACCAGAGCAATTGGACATCCATAAATAAAAAATGAATCTAGACACAGACCTTGCACATTCAACAAAATTAACTAAAAATGGGATCATGGACTTTAATGAAAAATGCAAGACCATCAAACTTCTAGGAGAAAATCTAGGTGACCTTTGGTTAAGCAATGCTTTTAAGATACACCAAAAACTAACAACTTAATTTAAAAAATGAATCAAAGTCCTAATCAGAAACCTCAACAAATGAGATGTACAGATGAAAATTTTGTATATGAAAACATGTTCACCACTGTGTCATTAAGGACTTGCAAATTAAAATTTAAAAACTGACGACATCAAATTTTGATAAAGATAAAGAGCAACTCATTCATTGTTAGTTGAAATTCAGAATGGTTACAGCCCCTATGAAGGCAGTTTGTCAGTTTCTTACAAAGCTAAACTTAATTGTATCATGTGATCCAAAAATTGCCTTCATAAATATTTTCCATTCTTATTTGAAAACATGTACTTATGAAAACCTCCATAGGGATGCTTATTCTAGCAGCTCTATCATAACTGCCCAAAATTGGAAGCAGCCAATATTTCATTCAATAGATAAATGGATAAACTATTTGTAATTTAGCCATAAAATGGAATATTATTCTGTGATAAAAAGAAATGAATACCAAGCCATGAAAAAATATGAATGAACCTTTAGTGCTAACTGAGAAAATACAGCCTGAAAAAAATATATAAACAAACTACATACTGAATGATTCCAGCTATGTGTCATCCTATAAAAGGAAAAGCTATAACAACAGTACAAATTAAGTGGTTGCCAGGAGTTTGGGGAGGGTTGCGAAGGGCCGTATAGCTGAAGTTCAGGTTTCTCTTTTTAGGGCAATGCCAAAAGTATTCTATACAATACTGCATAATACTATTCAGTATAATACAACATTATGCATTTGTCAAAATTATGGAACTTAATGGCACAAAGAATGAACCTGTGTATGCAAATTTTAAAAGCAAACCATCCATTTAAGTGGTTGGTAGATTCCAGGAAAAAATGCTTACCATAAGAAGGGACTCTAGCTTTGTTACAAATGTATGAAATAAGCTCACTGAAGGAAGTGGAGGGGAAACGGTGTTGACATAAGCGATTTTTGAAAAAAGCAGAATCTACAAGACTGAAATAAAAGGATGCATATAAATCACTGTACTCTAGGTGATAAAGTGTTCCTGCATGAGTATAACAATTCTGATATGTACATATATGGATACCGCAAATGAACAATTATGTAAAGGAATAGCAGGTGGTGGTCATCAGTTTTCTCACTCTTGGAGTGATAATCTAAAAATAAGCAAGAGGAGGAGGCTGTAATGATCCATATGGTAATGGATTAAAATTAGAGACTTCAGTCTAAACTCATATTTGACACATGGGTACATATAAATATTATAGACATGGACATACTCAAGGATTAGTATATATGGGTATATTTCCTTGTGCTGACAGCTGAGACACCCAAAAATCTAGGAGACCCAATGTGTTAGTATGAAAGCTGCCAGAATGTGATATACCAGAACTGGAACAGTTTTTAAAAAGGGGAATTTAATAAGTTAAAAGTTTATAGTTCTAAGGAAGCGTAAGTGTCCAATTTAAGGCACCAACAAGAGGTTACCTTCACTCAGGAAAGGCCGATTGGTCTGCAACCCCTCTGACAGCTGGGTGGTCACCTGGCTGGCATCTGCTGGTCCCTTGCTCCTGGGCTCCATTGCTTTCAGTCTCTGTCCGTGAAGGGGTTTCTCACTTTGCTTCTCTGGGGCTAGCTTTCATCTTTCGGCTTCCTTTGGTTCCCTCCAGTTTCTGGCTTGCTTAACATCTCATGGTGATGTCTGCTGGGCTCCAAACATCTCCAAACATCCCATGTCTCTGTTTTCTGAAATAGCTGTTCTCCAAGCCTCTACATATGCTCCTTCTGTCAGCTCTGAGGCTTCTGTTATTTCTTTAGGCTCCTGTTTCCTCATTGAAAGGATTCCGGTAAACTAATCAAGACCCACCTGGAATGGGTGGAGTTATCACTCCATCTAATAAAAAATTAATACCCACAATTGAGCGCATTACATGTCCATGGAGATAATCTAATCAAAAGTTCCCAACTGACAGTATTCAATCAGAATTAAAATAAACAGTTGCTCCCACAAGATTGGATCAGAATTGAACTGTGACTTTCCCAGGGTACATAATACTTTCAAACCAGCACACCCAGTTAGCAAAGATCAAGCCTATTGCCTGGATCTTGGTTTCTCAATAAAAAAACCCAGGTATTTTGGGAAGAATGGCTAAATCTAGGACAGGGACAGGTTAGACACAAACTGAACCTGCAGCACCTTGTAATATGAGAAAAATAAGGATGTGCCAAAAACAGCAGAAGACAAAATAAAAATCAATCCTACATTGATGGGGTTATGTCAAGTGCTCATAGAGTAGGCAACCGAAAGAGTTCCTAATGGCTGAAACTGGAAAAATTGGAAAGACCAAATAAATAAATTTTAGTATTGGTTTATAATGCAAAATATAAAACGAATATCCATGAATGCATACTAATGTAAATAAATAATTGGATAAAGAGAAGAGACACATCTCCTATGCAGAAGAATTCCAAATAATGTAGATATTGCCCTCTCAAGGAGGTGGAGCATGACTTCACACTCTTTAGGTATGGACTGCACAAAGTAACTTCCTTTTAAAATATAGTATGTAAAGTGGAAAATTAAGGGTGACTTTACAGTGGAGAAGTCTGTCAAATTCTACCTTAACCGGGTTATTAACCTAAACAGTGAAAATCATACTGGTATTGTTTACCTTTACTATGAGGTAAGGAAAATTGGACTTTACTTTGTAGTCTTCCTTCCTCAAACCCATAATCCGGTTCAAACATGAGAAAAACACCAGAAAAATCCTAATAGAGGGTGATCCTACAAAATAACTGACGAGAATTTCTCAAAACTCCCAAGAGCAACAAAAACTTGGAAAGTCTGAGAAACTGTCACAGTAAAGAGTAGCTTAAGGAGACATGATGACCAAATGAAAATGATATTCTAGATTAACTCTAGATTAAATAAAGGATATAAATTAAAAACTAAAGTAATCTGAATAAAGTATGGACTTCAGTTAACAATAATGTATCACTATTGTTTTATTAATCATAACAGATGAAACATACTAATATGAGATGATAATAATGGGAAAGTGAGTGCTAGGTATATAGGAAATCTTTGCTATCTTCCTAAATCTAAAACTGCTCTACACAATAAATCTTATTAGGACAAAATGGCTTTTAAAATACGCAGAAAATTTCAAAAATAAAATACATTAGCAATTTAAAAAATAAATTCGCAACAGCACAGTAGTTCAAGAATTTTGCACCAACTTATTGTCTTATGTTTTATGTATTCTTTTAGATAGTTCGGTTCTTCCAAACTATCTGAAAGCAGTTTTTATGGTTTCTTATGAGTGTACCATGATCTCTGCACATAAACAGGCAAGCTTTAGGTGTGAGGTGAGAGATGGGGAAAGATGTAAACAGGGCACCTACAACGGAAGGTAATGCCTGTGTTGTCTGACTGCAGACTGCAATCACAAGCGCTCTCATTCTCTGCAGATCATTTCTGTCTGTGAAAAATGGATGCCCAGCGTTTGATGCTCTGCAGTCCTTCTGGTTACAGCTTTAGAATTTTCAGGGGCTTCTACTTTCAGGTAGAATTGTCCCAGCATATTTTATTATTCTTTCCTTGCAGAATGTCCTCAGTGCCATTTTCTCTCGATGACGAAACCTGCATTTCCATTTTGTTACATACATATATCTTCTGTTCCCAGGAAATGATTGTGGCACCAGCCCTATGGCAAAGTACTCTCTAGTTCACTCAGTGAACAAAGATTTAATCTGTTTTTGGACATGATTTCTTTTGGGGTGTTTTTAGGGCTTCTAATTTGCTATACTTTACGCTGGTCTGAAAGCAAGGCATGATCTTGTTGTTATGAAGCAAGAAGTAGATGTATTATGTTAACAAAGTCACTGTATTGTTATACATACAATTTAGCATGACCTACCATACAAATCAGATTAAATAATTTGAAATAATAATTTTTTTGGTAGTTTCTGGCAAGGAAGTGGTATCTATTTCCAATAAAAATGTCTTTAATCTGTTATATACATGAGCCCAAGGTGGTCTCTGTGTAGAGGCCCCGTGTCAGCACAGCAGCCTGAGTCCACAAGTAATGGCACCCACTTTCCCCCACCAAATCCAAATTCTTCCTCATTTAAATGTTTTTTAAAGAGTCCAAATACGAAACTTTTGGCCATTTGGAATTAATTCGCTTTGCATCCCCAAGAAACTTCCTTCAGCTTCATCCAGCATGCTTTCCTTTGATAAGATCCTACATTTATAAGACTCTGAGCCTCTTTAGCACATCAGAGCTCTCTAGCCCAGAGATTCCCTGCCGTGTTAACTCTGCAAAACCTAGACATGTAAGAACCCTTCCTTCTCCCCTTCTTTTCTTCTCTTCCCCAGGAGTTTGGGCGTTTTCCTTTGCGCTGCTACCCCTTCTGGTGCCTGCCTTGTCCCGACCTCTGACAGGTTTTCTGGCTGCGCCAGACAGCAATGTCATCAGCCCCAAAAAATAGCCTGCGTGGTCCTGCCATCTAGTGGTCAAATCTTTTCCTTGGTCAACTAATCCTTGCATTCGAACTCACTACATGTGCTAGAGTACTTTGTCATCGCTTTCAAAGCTATCTCTTTTTTTAGGCATAGATGAAATTAAAAAATAAATAAATAAAAACAATGGTAATTATAAAAAATAGACTTCATATGTATGGGGATTTCCACAAACACTGTATTGAAAATCAATCTCTCTGGGAATATTTCCCTTTTTTCAAAAGACGCATAATTTTGCATCAGAATAGCCCTAGTGGCTTGAGTAGGAGATGAGGCGAGATGCCTGTTTCCACACCTCCCCCCCTCCCCGCCCCCAGGGACTGGGAAATTTTTAAAAGACCTAAGAAAGATTCTGTTACTCTAACAGTGCAGTAATGAAATAATTTGAGGTTCTTAAAGCTTATAAAATAAGTAAGAGGAATGGAAAATAAGCACTATATTTTAAACATTAATTATTTCATGAAAAATCATGGTAAAAAATGTATGATTTCAATCGGTATTGGGGAAATTCGCTATTGGCCAGAGAGGATATGTGTGTAGCTTTGGCACAAAATCGTTTATTCTTTATCTATTACACAAATTATTTTTACCTGCCATACATTTCGTTGTACCTCTATCATTTACAGACAGTGCAATACTTGTGAAATAAGCAGGATAAAATATTTTTTAAAAAACCTAATATTCTATCAATCTATCTCTCATTTTAAAACACTCTTTTTATTGCTTCAAAGATTGAAATCTCTGGAAATAATATCATTTTGGTGCTATCATTGTCATGAAACTTGGTTTGGACAAACCATAGATCGTTTTACACAGAGGTGGATTGATGAGAGGTCCTCATAAATATGTTCAAAGGAAGGCTGGTGGGCTGCTTTGGATCCAGTGATGGTACTGGTAGAGTTGGTGTCCAAATAAATTACATCCATAAATGGTTTTATAACTTTAATTAAAGAAATAATGCCCAGATTTGCCAATTATAGCAGTATACACCCAGCAAAAATGAAAAATACAATCACATGAGTTATTTGGAAACATGTAGATATAAAAATAATCCAGAAACTAGTTCACCATCTTAAACCATTTTTCTTTGCTTCATGTAATGGTTTTGCCTTATTAGAAAGAAATGAAAGAAGAGTTTAAACTATGTTTCATATGACTAAAATTTACCCTTATAAAAATTGGGAGTTCATCTATAAAAGAAATCTGAGTAATTCAGGATGAACTCAGTTTTTGTCCTTTATAATTTCTTATTCAATTTCTAGAATAAACACGATTTCCACATGGATATATTATCCTTTATCATAATTAGGGCACCTGAATCTCTGTAGCAAACTCCCTTCTAAGTTACCAAATGATTCTAGAGTCCTATTCTATCATCACTGCAAGAAACATTTGGATGAAACATTTTGTAAAATTGAACCAGTTTGTATGTTATGAAACTAACACCCACTTCCGTATGTTCATGTTAATTAATTTCCAAAGTGTTAGTTTGCTGTCATGTAGACACATCCATAAAAGAGCATAGACCAATCCACCCCCTAGGTAATGAATGACAAGGCTCTGGCAGCCGATGGTACTAGGTCATTTCTTTTTCCATCTGGAATCATACCTGACTAGATTAGAGAACATAAAAATACAGGAATAATATCTTCTATCTGTATGTCAAGAGCAGCCTAAATCACAGCAATATTTGTTGTGACTTATTGTCTAAACAAAGCTAAATATTTAGCTAAAAATAGCTGTGGAGATTGGTGCATTTATTGTTGAATATGTTTAATTACTTTAACGGATGCTACCTGTGACTTCTGCATCGTATGTTTGATATTCAGCTGATAAAATCAGGCTTCCTAATACTGAGGAGAAAAATCATCTGAAGCCTTATCAGAAGTTAGGTCACACATGAATAATTTCTCCAGTTCTCTGCAGAGAGATAACACTTTTCTTATTGGGTGGGCAAGAGGGTTCCAGAAATTATTAACAAGTAGTTTGCAATGTGACTCACTGAATAAATATGAAGAGTCCCGTATGCGCATTGATCACCTAGTTCAGTGATGCAAGAAACTCATGTAAGACAAGTGCATTCCAAGGTAGGAAACGTAAATGGAGAAGAGAACACTGACATGTAGAATGGAACAACCCATTTTCTAAGAATTATATTTTCCTTAAAATTTCAACATATGTCATCATTTTTAAATCCCCAAAAGTGCCCTACTGATGAATTAAAAAAAAAAACTAGATATGTGGATCTATAAAGAAATTATATGCTTAAAGTGTTATAGGTGACAGCATTTATTTTATAAACCATATTACATAATACTAAATTAAGATTTTAATTAATACTCAAAATAAATATTTTAATCTAACCATACGTTAATCATTAGATTTTCTGAATAATCAAGAAGTCTACTTTGTGTTATACAATTTAGAAGTATAATAAAAGGAAAAAGACTTTTGCAACTAAAATTTAGAATTACTTTTATAGGGCAAATAGTAATTACATAAGCATCAATTCATCATATCAATGAATATTATTGTCATGAACAGAGTTTTCACTTGTCTACTATAACTACCAAAAATTATTGTAATGAAAAAATATGGGAGAACATGAAAAAATACTTTAACAGAAAAACAAAATAAGCAAATTTATATGTTTTTCTCTTCTCTCAATCTCTATCTGTTCATTTTGTTCTCTCAAATTCACTTAGGAATCACAAACTTGAGTAATTCTTATGATTAAAATTTCTTAAAAGTATGCCAATATTATAACTAAATAAATGTTCAAGTTTGTAGAAATCTATTCATCAGTCATGTGAAAAAACTGTAAAAAGTTCTTACTCAAATATATAAATTGTATATGTATTAATTTAGGCATCATCCTCATTTATAACTATTTATTAAATATTACAAGATTGTTTTCATATATAATGAAACAGAAACAATGAAATGTGTTAACCTTAAATTTATTTCTTCAGGCTTCGTAAATTTAATGAGTCCAATATATCTGATAAAATAATTTTAAACTACTACTTTGGCCCCTTTAGAAGAAATTTGGCAAACCGGAAACATGCACATGTAAATGAAAACGTATCTTTTTTTTAAGTTTAAGAAAACGGTTCACCTACTTATAACTTGCATTGAGAGCTAGTTATTAGTGGTATAAAGCATGTTCTTTAATGAGTACAAGGACAATTTTTTGTGCTAAAATATAATATTGTTTAATTATTTTTTTTAAATATTTTTTCAAGAAATGTCCAAATATGTTGCTTGTTTAAACCTTCATTTCCAGTATATTTTTTGTGTGCATTCAATTGATATAGGATATTTACTATTGATAGACACAGTGCTAAAGCAGTATATTTTAAACAATGTTAAATGTAAATAATTTCAGACTAAAATGTGTCACTTCTATAGATTTGCATATATTATTTTACTGTTTATATAAAATATAGACCATACCAGAAAATAGATTGCATTAGAGTAGAACGTTTAATTAAGCCACTTAAATTCTGCCACATATTTGACTAAAATTTATTATTTATAGGCTTCATGGATTTAAAAGGGTAATCCAAAACTATTTTAGCAAAAACTATTGGAACCTAATTTGGCCATATTGTTTAATTTGGACTTTACTTTTCATAGAGACAAAACTTCTCTTACTTAATTTAATTTTTTTAAGTTTCATTTCAAAGTGGCTTAGCTATTTTCTAGGATTTATGAATATTGCCAAACTCAATGAATTAAAAAACATTATAATTGTCCAGTTTTAATGAACAATTGCAAATACAATCATAAACATTCATGACTACATTTAGTAAGGTCACATACCCAAGTTAATAAAATTGCACACATTTTATTTGTTTCTTTGGGCTGTAAATAATATGAGACTCTTCCCCATTAGCACAGCCACAACTTCCTGAACATTTGGTGTAGCCCAAGAACATGAGATTCAGTGTGTGCATTTAAATGGTTTGGTTCTATTTTTCTTAAAGAGCAAGATTCGGATTTCTGAAAATCTCCTACTTCTGTAATTATCTAGGAGGGCTGCAATAATATTTCACATCAGTGATTCTATACATACAATTACATATAAAATTAGCTGGTGAAGATTACTTTTTCTGCATCACTTAAACAGTCATTATCATATACCACTGCTCATTAAATTCTAAAAATAATATTATGATTTCAAATGACGTTCCGTACCGTGGCAATATTTTAGATCAGGTTCAAAAGGCAGTCAACATCGTAACAAGTGTTGTTTTCCTGTTTAATTCTTGTATTTGACCTTCAAAACATATTCCAGTGTATTCATGATCTTATTTTCCTTTGAGTAATTATGGAAAGATTTACCACCATAATGCAAATAAATAATTTAAGTGATCGCGATCATTTAAGTAAATCCTTCTGAGATTTAGCTCCTGAAGTTCAACACATAAGACACATTACCAATTAAACTCTTTGATTTTTTGCTCTTACTGTCAAAGAACAGTTTTGAGGACTACTATCTAAACCATAAAAAGCTAAGCCCGCTAAAAACTGAAAATAAGATGGAAATTGTATGATAAAGCCAAATGCTAACTTTTGGAGTATTTCTATATCTTCATACCCCACCCCCTCACATATGCATGACATTTTTCTGTATTTCTTTAAAAATATCTCACACTGTTGTTCCTAAGATAAATCATTACTTCATATTTTAAACGTCTGATATAATTCAAGAATTCTAATGTTTTTCATTCAATAGATTGGCCTCTTATTCGTCAATATTTTACAAAGAAAGCAAAAAAATTTATTTGCATAACAAAATCTTCAGTTGACTCAGAAATACTCTTATTTTTACTTTTTTTGTTTATCTATTTGTGTATTTATTTATTTATTTATATTCATTATAACAAGAGTTATTCTTTCCACTTGAGGCTTAAATTACCTTCAGTTATGGCTTCCATTCTGGTCCAGTATGCAGGATAATCTCCAAATTAGATTTCAAAATTACAAGCTTGAAATGTCTGCAGGAGAATATCACTATTGGAGGGGTTGTTGAGGGGATACATATTACAATGTAACAAAGAGAGGTTGTGGGACAGCTGGAGAGAGAGATACTTCCCTGATTCACTGCCACCTCCAACCTGTGGGGTCCACTGTGGCCTCCTACCCAACTGGGGAACTAAGTGATCTTCCTAGATTTTAAGGACATTTTCCCAGTCACTGGCGACCTCATTGTCTTTGGTAATTCACAGAACCATCCTAACTATTCCAAGAGAGGAAAGCAATTCACTCTGAATCCATAACCTGACTGTCTATTATATATTACATGAACTCTTCAAGACTATTATAAACATGTCTCAAATTAAGTTGTTAATTTGTATATGTAGTTATTTAAGAAAGGATATGATGGCCTCTAGTGGTGTGGGAAAAAAAAGTCAATGCTTGCATTTACAAAGCTAAAACAGTAAAAACATATATTTCAAATACAAAGAAAATGTTTAAAATAATTATTTTCAAGGTATCTACAAATATCAACAGAATAAAATGCACTTTAATTGTTTATCTGAACAATTATATATAATATATGCATATACATATAGAAGTGTACATTATGTTATTGAATGGAATTATTGATGGAAGAACGTAAATTTATGAATCTATGAGATTTATTCACATTTAAAAATTTATTGAGAGCTGTAATTCAATGGTAATAGTAATAATATTTATAGTAATAATAAAATTATCTTTGAGAATTCAGAACGTGCAAAGTACTGTGCGATTTTACATTTGGTATTTTTAATCACACAACAATAGGATTAATTCAAATTATTATAATTCATATTTTATACCAAAGGGATCTGAGTCTTTGAAAATGTTTATGTTTGGCTAAAAGTTCCCGACCATATGAGCCAAGGCAAGTTTCACACTAAGGTTGTCTGTCTTCTGAACCTAACCCCTTAATTACTACTCTAATTACTATATCCAAAGAAATGACATTACTTTTACAAAAGGAATATAAATAAGTTACTCATTGCAGGAGTTAAATAATGTTCTTCCAAAATACAGAATTTTAGAATGTAATCTTATTTGGAAATAGAGTCTAACAGATGTAATTAAGATAAGATCCCAAATTCAATATGAGTGGTATTAGAGGAGAGAGAGAAAAGAACCCCCTGAGACCCAGAGAAGAAGGCAATGTGAAAATGGAGGCAGATTTTGGAGTGATGGGTATATAAGCCAAGGAATGCTGAGAATCGTCAAAAACTAGGAGAGAATCATGGGACAATTTCTACCTCAGAACCTCCAGGAGAACCAACACAGCTGATAATCTTGACTTCAGACATCTGGCATGCTGAACTATGAGAAAATAAATTTTTGTTGTTATACAACTGAGTTGAGGTAGTTTGTAAGACACTAATAAAACCTTTGGTCAAAACACACGTTACTTAGTTCAGTGGTTGGAATGCCCGCCTTTCATGCAGGAGATCTGCATTCAATTCCTGAACCACGCACCCAAAAGGAAAAAAAAAAAAAATCCGTGATACTATTTTATGAAAACTAATAAATGAAAGTTAAGTATTACAACGGTATGGATTTGATAACAAAAGTACATGCAATATTTTGAAAGATTTTAATTCTTAAATATATGTTATCGTGCTTATACTAAAGTCTCAATTTCAAACGACTTTCATAAAGTATGACTTTATTTTCAAAAATTTTTATATTAGTGTCATGGTCAGGTTCATGTGTCAACTTGGCCAAGTTGTGGTACCAGTTTGTCTGGTTGGGCAAGTGCTGGCCTGTCTGTTGCTATGAGGATGTTTCATAGAATTAAATCATGATCACATTAGCTGCATCCACAGCTGATTCCATTTGTAATCAGCCAAGGGGCGTGTCTTCTGCAATGAGTGATGATTAATCTAATCCCTGGAAGCCTTTTAGGGAGGATTCAGAAGAGACAGGCTCTCTTCCTGCTTCGGCCTGTGAGCCTCTCCTGTGGAGTTTGTCCAGACCCTCCATTGGAATTGTAGGCTTCATAGCCTGCCCTGCAGGTTTTGGACTCTGCGTTCCCACCGTCACGTGAGACACTTTTATAAACTTTATATTTGCTAGTGTCCCCTGCTGATTCTGTTTCTCTAGAGAACCCTAACTAATACAATTAGAATTAGTAGCTGACATACATTTTTTAGGCCAAATCAAATAGAAACAGTAAAAACAAATCTGTTGCCACCTTATCTAGGAGAATGGATTATTTTATCAACTACTTATTGGTAAATTAAGCAAATTTTCATAGATAAAATTAAAGGAAGATTTTCACAATTTTGCCAACTTACAATGCAATGATGTTACTTCCTTCTGTTCTCCTTTCCTTTTTACTGTTTGCACTTCCCCTTCCACCTCTCTCTCTTTCCCTTTCTTCTATGTCCTTTGAGTTTTGATACCTGCATAGATTCACCTATGGATTACCATAATCAGGATGGAAACAGTTCAGATATAAATACAAGAGAGTATTTGTCTGACTCTTCGCAGACAAACACTCCACTCCTAAGCTCTAGCATACACTGGTCTCTATCATTATAGTTTTCCTTTTTCTGGAATATCATATAAATGGGATCATACAATATATTAGCACATAACAGTTCAAGACTGCGTTATTTCACTCAGCAAAATGTCTTTGAAATTCACCTATGATATTGGGCTTATTAATGGTTTGTTCCCCTTTTTTGCTGGGTACTATATGGCTGTATCATAATTTGTTTATCCGTTCACCTGTTAAAGGACACTCATGTTGTCTCCAGTTTACAGTGTGAGTTGTATGTGAAGAGAACTGCTGTAAACAACCATGCCCAGCTTTTATGTGGACCAAAATTTTTGTTCCTCTAGGCTAAATACCTAGCTGGGTTGATATGTAACTGTGTTTAACTTATAATAAACTGTCAAATCTGATCTGGTTTCAACTTTCAGATTCTGCTTTCAAGGAGATTTTTCTCGATTTTATATTATTGTTCATTTTCTATTTATTTTGCCTGACAGCATCTACCAAAATGGTTGCTTGTATTTAAGAGAGAGCCTAGTTTAATGAAATTCTAGACCTCCATTTGCTTTCACCATGACTTTGGCATGGTCTCTTCCCATCCTTTTAGTTTTCTTTTGTATGAAAAGGTAAAAGCATCCCATAAATGGCTATTTTATGAATTATTTAATTAATAATTGGAACTTATTTTGAAGTTATATAAATAATTCTTGTCTCTTGAACTAAAATAAATAAATATTTTAGGCACATATGAAGTTCTTGTGCTACATCCCGTAATTTTACAAAGTTGGTTTTGCTTCTCATTAGGGGTATTTTTCAGGGGTAGATATGCGATAGAGAGGAATGATATATTTTGACATATTAATTCAATAGCTCATCTGACTACCCTTACAGGTTATCAGAGGGACCATTGAGGAAAACAAAATGTGCTCTTAAACCAAGTATGAAGACAGCTTCATTGCAGAAGCTATCATCAGCTGCCGTCAATATAGCAGGGATGATAATGTACAATGTGATAACTTAATAACCATCTCAACTGGCTATTAAAATTCAGCATTTCATATTAATATTACTGTAGTATGCTTGCAGAAATACTCAACAAATATGTTGTCCTTTCACAATTTTCTTCAGTGTTGGTGATAATCTGTGATTTTCAAATGAGTTCTCTTCTATTCTAAAATTCTGTGGAGAAAGAAAACCCTACTCTTCTTTCTGTGTATATTTTTACATTCATATATATGCATGCATATATAATGTGACTTGGATTATGACTTCTGGGAGATCACTTAAGAAATGAAGTCAATAATGTAGTAATCTGTGCCCGTGGTGCTGGAATTCAGTTATAAAATTGAGCTGAGAAAGTTGCCTTGACTTTATTATAGGGACAATTTGGCCTACCATTTGAATTTCAATGGCCTCACAGGCCAGCGTGCCTGTGAGGACACTCTGTGATAATATCTCCTTAGCGTGTCCCTCATCCCTATCTCCCATCCTCAAGTATGCTACTTCTGCTCTTTCTCCTCTACTCTAAATTCTAGATTCTCTCACTCTAAGCTATAATCTCAGACTGTCATAATGTCTCATATGATGGTGAAATCCAGCCTATATTCCTGAGTCTGTAGTTGTGACAATCATGCCCTTCTCAGTCTGGTGTTGCTACACATAATACATCTCAGTTACAAGTGGGCACGGGAGTACCCAGGGATCAGCAAACAGATTGACTGTAGTTCACAGGTATCCCTACTGATGCCAGTGATGATATGTGGGACCACACTTTCTTTCACCCGTTGGTTCCAAGACCCATGGGGATTCCTTTTGGGAGCAAAGCTTAATCTGGAAGGCTCCAATTTAATAAATACAGTGCCACATGAAAAATGACATGTGTTCTCAGTATTTCCTCTCAGGTAGTGATTCAGCTGTACTTTTAGAAGGTCATTTGAGCATTCTAAAAGATTAGCTACCTCTGGATGGTAGGGTACATGAGAGAACCTGTGGGACCCATGGTCATGAGCCCACTCTGTGAAGCTGCTATGACTAGATGCTATGGTTTGAGTGACTCCATGCCTGCTTTAGTTTGCTAAAGCTTATAAAATGCAATATACCAGAAATGGGTTGGCTTTGACAATGGGGCTTTATTAACTTACAAGTTTACAGTGCTGAAGCCATGGGAATGCCCAAATCAAGGAATCACCAGATGATATATCTGGGCTCCTCTCACATGGTGATGCACATAGCTGACGTCTGCTGGTCCCATTCCCATGTTTCTTTGCTTTCAGCTTTTGGCTGCCTCTCAGATTCTCTGGGGTTTTATTCTGTACCTTCTCTTTACCTTTGATCCTCTTTATAAGGCCTTTATGAGGACATCTCAATGAAATACCTAATCAAAATGTCCCACTCATAATAAGTCTATACCAACAGGAATGGAATAACCTTAAAAACATGCTTTTCTGAGGTACATACAGCTTCAAACTACCACAACACCTATGGATCAAACATTACAAAACACTGGATAATAGCACTAGTTGAGGCTTTCCAGACAGGAAAGGCAAACCCATACCCAGAATATCTAGTTCTATGAAAATAAACTGTTAACTCTTTCAGATTGAAAGAAGCTTGCCATAGTCAACTTGCCACCAAGTAGTCTATTGGTCTCCTGGAGGAATAATGCTATAAGAAGGTGAAGTGTTCATCTCTGATCTGACAAATTGGACATGCAGAGACAATAGCAGCTTGATCAGCTTTGATAAATAAGCCTCCATGCTGTTAGACCTATATATACAGCTTCTGTGTCTGCCATCATGGGCATTCCATTCATTTGCCCATTATGCCAGTTATGGGGTGGCTGCTGACAAAGCCTAATGAATATCAATTGGCTAAGTCATATTTTTTTCCTATTGGGATTTGCAGTGACGCTTCCTTGATGGATGCTTTTTGTTGTGTATTAATGTGAAATTCTAACATTTTCACACTTCAGCCCCACTGGTTATGTCCACTAACATGCTTCTATGCCAGACTTTCTTGACACTGTTCTCCTAGTCCTTTCTCTCATTGGTCTCTGACATGACAGCTAAGTCATTGGCCTCTGCCAAATATTCTGCATATACTTTTACCTGAGGCCACCATTCTTTCCACAAAGTGCATGGCCAAATGCATCACTCACAGCTTTACCCACTGAGAAGATCTTTTCTTTCCACTTTCTTTCAGAGCCACCTTTTTATAGCTGTAATGCAGCCACTGATCATTTTCAACTTTCATCTGTTTTTTATGTTTACCCATCTATAAATCAAGTTTAGGCTTTCTGTCCTCATTCAGTTGGTGATAAATGAACTCCTCTGCATAGATCATAGGAGTGAGGAAGGAGTGGGGTACTAGTACAACTGTGGAGGGTGACATGGGGTTCTCTACCTGCTTAACCACTTTAATTGTGCTTTCCAGTCCTTCTTGGATGAAATCCAGGATGTACCACTTCTATCTATCTGACTTTATGACTCGATTGGTCTTATATAATCCACCATAAAATGGAAATGTCTAGACACATACTCATTTGGTGCCCCATAATCCAGTGTTCCAAGCCTACTAAGGTCTATAGTAGCAAGAACTTGTTTCTGAAGTGGCTTATAATGCTCCCCTGTATGCAGCATGGCCTTTCTTCATATTTCAAGGAGTCTGCATTGTGCTTCATCCACTGGAGCTTGCTATAAGATGCATCCTGTATATTTTC
This sequence comes from Myrmecophaga tridactyla, assembly GCA_004026745.1. NCBI lineage: Eukaryota > Metazoa > Chordata > Mammalia > Pilosa > Myrmecophagidae > Myrmecophaga > Myrmecophaga tridactyla. Next base: position 52,225 of record PVIY010006929.1, read on the forward strand.
CCAGTGCTGACACAACAGTAATGTAAGATATGTTGGATTATGTGTTTCAAGCAACCAGTCTGATGACATGATGGCCTAGACCTACTGTAGGGCCTTTTCTTGCTTTCAGACTCCATTCAAACTTGGTAGCATTCCATGTCACAGATGTATGGGCCAGAATTATATTCCTGGATGTGGAATGTGTTGCATCCAGAACCTAAAATGACTTACAACTCATTACTCTATGTGCATCTTTCTTTGTTGTGGATGATGCAAGGTGCAGTATTTGGTTTTTATTTTGGAGGGGATATCCCAACATACACCTGACAATTGGAACCATAAAAATTCTCTGAACTGTATAGTCATTTTTGTAGCTTTTTAAAAAATTATTAGGACAAAAGTCTTTGCAACATCCATAAAAAAGACTGCAAAACAAGTTTGTCTCAAGGAAAGAAGAGGGAGAGAAGCTGAGTAGATGTATCCTGGGGCATGTGCAGTCTAATAAAAGTTCAGAAAAGGCATTGCAGACTGTTCAAGCCAGTATCTGCCATCACAAGAGAGCTGCGCTTCTAGTAAGGGGTTTATTTGGAATCCCTGCAATAATCACTCTTTTACTGAAAAACATTGCCTCTGTGCAAATGTTGCAGTGGGTTTAAGAATACAGCCGTTGGAATTCTTAATCAATTATACTCCCTGTAGTTTTAGGTCTTTACAATCCATTTTTATGGACATCACAACATATTTTCTAGTATTAGCAAGCATGCGTTTGATAGCAAAATGTATATAACATGGTCTATGAAGTTAGATAAATATGAGATTAAATCCTACTTCCACCTATTTTAGCAGCATGGCCATAAATTAGATAATTTATATCTCTGAGACAAATTCCTTAGCTGAATAAATTGATATAATAAGTCCCCACTACATGAAGAATAAATAAATAATGTATATATTATACCTGATTTGGAGTAAGCACACAAGTTAAATGTTATACTATATTATCCTTAAAATTTCCATATAGTGTAAAATAAGGATAAGAATTGTAATCAATTTTGAATCTGAAGGTGGCCCAATTATTTAGTAAAGTGACACCTCAGAAACCATTTGTATAAATTTAAAAAGTGAAAGGGCTTCAATTGCTACAATTTGTTTATCAGCTCTCAGATAGGGATACCTGGTATTGTCTTTGTCTATGCACAGGAAGAATTCAATGATGAGAAAGAATTTTGGCTATAGGGAGAAATCTATGATGAAGAGCCAAATGACTCAGGAGAAAGACGAGAGAATCAATCACTAGCAAAGTGTCAAGGCACATTTTAGCCTACTCAGAGATCAAAGTGGTTCTTGAAAGTGTTCTTAAAAGAACAAAATTAAGCAAAAACTTAAAAGAAAAATCCTTGTATGTGACAAAGACCAAGCATAATTATCAAGGAGTTCTGAATTAAGATAAGCTCTAATGCAGTGCATAGATATTTGTTATTTTATTCCTCTTCAGATTTTATTTTCCATTTAACCATGAATTTCTCAAATAACTGGTGCCATGAATTATAATTCAGCATATAAAATAACAGAGGGAGGTATGTCTTCCATATTCACCTGTGGGACCAATAAATGTAGATCAACCTAGATTTAGAGTAAAGGGAAAGAAAAGAGATTGGCCACAATTATTTCACATAATAGTCAGGAAGAAAAGATTAGGTGAAATAAGTATTGCTTTGTCCAAGTACCTGAAGCATAAGAAGAATTTATCAAGAGGATTAATTTTCTCTAATGAAAAACACTTTTCATGAATGGCAATCTCTTAATGGTAACGAGTGTGAATGTTTTAAAATGAAACATGTAAGCATTCTGAGTAGAATATTTAGTTGCCTGCAGTAACTTGGTCAGTATAATTTTTAAATAATTTATCTTTTAATATTTATACTCTTAGTAAAACTATTGGTGCTGGGAAAATGCCTCTGCTTTAGCTACATGTTGGATTTTCAAAGCTATTATTAATTTAATTATATAGAACTGAATCAGTTAATTACATTCATCCAGTTGTTTATTAAATGCCCTTTAATTTCTCCTAACTTTAGTAAGCTCTTGTTGTATGCAATAAGTTGATAATTACAAGTGCTGCTGACACAGAGATTTTGTGAAGATTGGAAGAATTGAGGAGATGTTAAAAACAGAAGGTGAAAAATGTTCTGCATTTGCAATAAAGCTTGAAGAAAATTTTACTCCTTGACTTGTTTTAGGCACAGAATGATGTGAGGTGCCTCATTTCAAATCCATTCCTGTCATGGGTTGTAAAATGTATCATCTTAGGGTTATTAGTTTGAATAGATTTCTGCTATTTATTCTTCTGTTGTTTTGTTTCATCAAAAATAACATCTATTTCTCCATAGCAAGCTTTTGTACACATCTAGACCTTGGTCATTAAAATTTAACTTCTTAGGATTGTTGTGATCTTCATCGGTTGACTAAAAATTTAAAAATATTTTTCAGAGTACACACGCTGAATGGTATTTCAAAGAAGAAAAGCAATGGATCACATTTAGGGTCTGTTTTTTAATCTTCCGTATAAAGGTAACAAATTTTAGGCATATATGCTGATATTCTTGGATCCCATTGCTGTATTACCAGAATCTTGAACTGAAGTTGGCTGTACGACTTTTCCCAAGATGGACTGCTTTTCAGGGAGAGGGAGAATGCAAGACTCAAATGTAAATGATGAAAAATAATGAATGCCAGCAATGTTGCAAATGGCTTTAGTCAGGACACTCAATATAGATCAACCAGGATTTAGAATAAAGGGAAAGAAAAGAGATGGCCACATTCTCTTGTTAGTAGTCAGAGGTGGTTGAACTTGCTGAGAAGAGAAGTTGGAAAGCCTGAGTTTCCATACAGTGTGAACTTATTCAATCAAGCTCACAAAAGAAGTGAAACTGGAGATAAACAGAAGAGTCTTGTGCATCAAAGTTTAATCTAATGAAAACCATCATAAGCATTATGGGGGTCAAGATTGTGATTTTCTAGGATAGAATTGTTGAGTTTTGTTAAACCTGTAAAACCGGGACTTCAATGTTGTTTGGTCATTGGAATTATTTGAGGTCAGTTTTCTTAAGAACATTACTGAATATTAACTACACTGAATACATATGAGTATTTCTTTAGCACTTTTTCAAAGTATGATTTCTTTCAAGAGGCTGTAAGTTGCTTATGAACAATCAGTGCAGGCTGCCAGAGTGTGAAACAAAGCAATAACTAAGGGATAAATTAGAAATGCCCTCAGCATCTTGCTTCCAAGAATTGACACTCAAATGGTAAAGAAATAAATAATATAAACAGAGAATTGGTGCATCAACAATAATGTATTTGTTTTGAATTCTCTACATCTACTCCCAGGACAGTTTCAAATTAACCATTAAATTTCAGGTAATACCCCTTCAAGTTTAACATTATTCACTTTCATGTATTAGTTTCTTAATTGACCGGCTAGATACACAGTGGACGCATTCACTTCTTTTGATTTCATTTCTATGGTCAGTTGCGTTTATAAAAAAGAATCTTACCAATCAAAAAATGCTGCACTGACAAGCTGTGAGCAATGACAATAATTCCACTAATGCGGTTTCCAAGTACACTAATTATCCTAATGATGATTCAGTCGTCTGATAATCACGTCCCCCAAGGACCATATACAGTCAATCCACACAGCTGCAGAGTCCTCTTCAGCTTCATTTTGCTTTCTCCTGTCTCAGTAAAAGCTACGTAATATTATTTTATTAGCATAAAGTTATCATCATAGCTGAACACGGACTGAACATGCAGACAGCTAAAGGGCTGAAGGGTAATCGAGGAGACTCTTGCATGAGGTGCCGAATCATGTCATTCATTTCTCCAGTGCCTGATAGAGCCATAATTTAAACCACAATCTGCTCCCACCTAAGGGAATGGTGTGGAATTTGAAGAAATAGGAATACTTAAGCAATCTATTTGCAGAAATCAATGGGCTCACTGCTCGATAAAAATGTTTTGAAAACATAACTCAGTAATGTCTCTATAGGTTTGCTTGTGAATGCTTATTTCTTTCCCTCTTGAATTCTCAGGAAGCAACCAAAAACGGCATTCAGATGCCTATTGAATGTTAAATCATAATTTACAATGAAAAATATTTTATTTATCACAGGGGTATGATAGTAAAACTTGTCTTTGGGGAAAAAGGAGGCTTAGTGGCTATTTATTCCACGTTCAATTATTTTGCAAAGTGGTTTTATTTCCCTTTAAATTAAATTTCATGATTAGGCTTCTTCATGAAATACGAGGGATCTGAAATGCTACCCTCCTTGCTGGTTAACAAAGTAGTCTGCCACGGTTTCATGCATGTAGGCAGATAACACAAAGCTCCAGAGCATCAAAGACAAAATACTTGAGTATTCATTTTGCAGCAGGTTGCCTGAGCTGTGTGCCCATGCTGATTCTCCTTTTCATTTAAGACCATTGGGGTGAGGTGCAAGGCCCAGATGGATGCAGCCTGCACAGTGGGTTTCTGTCACAGCCAAGGAATTCTGAGCTTAGGAAACCCCAGTATTTTAAAGGGCCTCTAGAAAAACCTGTCAAAGATTGTCCCTGAGAGAGACATCTTTAACATCCTGAACAGCAAACAAATATTCTATCTTCTCCCCATAGAGATTCTATTCTTGTCTTCCCAGGATGTTTGCATAGAAAACTTTAGTTTGCATAATGTAGCAGGGTAATGTCTGTGCTCAGAGATGTGCAAAAATGCAAGAAACCAATGGAAAAATTGTTTCCAACACATTTTTGGGTTCCCAACATTTTCCAAGCTATAAACAGATAAATGCTTTTCAAAAACTTTTACGCTCCAGGTATGCTTTATTTTTATATTATTTGTGGCTTTCTCTTTCTTTCTCTATTATTTTGAGTGAAATAAAAAATATATATATATATAGCAAATGGAAACTGGAAAAGGGCAGGCATGTAGACTTAGGTATTCAAAAAATAGCTGTCAAGGCAGAATTAAACATGTAAGAGAATTGTTGGGAGAAATGCCTTCAATAAATAAAGAGAAAATGAAGCAAGATAGCCGGAGAGAGCTTTCAGAAAATCATGCAGGCCTCACACCCAGTAGCGGACAGAGGAAAACAAGGAAGACTCTGTGGCGAGTCTCAGACATCAGTGAAGCTCTGAGGAATTCTTATCAAGGCCAATGGAGAGCCCCAGAGCAAAAATTATCTGATAGCATAGTCTCCCACTAGAACCCAAGCTGAGCTCAGTCATTGATTGACAGCAATCCAGGCAGAGTATAAAATTAATTTATGTTCTGTATTTGAGCCTGTATATGTAGCAGGTGTGGCCTTGTTTACTTCTGTCTTAAAATGTCCTCTGCTTCACAAATATTTCAGAGGTGTCCATGGTGGAAAGACATGGTTAAAGGTAACTGGTCTTATGTTTTGTAATGGGGAAATAAGAAGTAAAGCAACAGTTCCTTGTGATAAAATTCAAAAGTGGACAGGGAGAAACCAAGGAAAGGAAAGAGAAAACACCAAAGTTATTTGTCCTTATTTTCCAAAAGGAATGGACAAGGATAAACAATTTTTTTCTGTAATGGGCCAGGTAGTAAGTCTTTTTGGCCTTGTGTGTCACATGGTCTCTGTCAAACACACTCAACTTAAACATAGTTGTGTGAAATAAATGAACTGCATTGGATGTCTTCCAATAAAACTTTTTATGAAAGTAGGTGGTAGGCTGGTTTTGGTCCATTGGCTAAAGTATGCCAACCCTGGTATGGAATTATTTATTAACTGTGTGCTATGCAAGTATTCCTAAGATTTGTGTATAACCAGACCTACGAATTGACCAGATGCTAGTCATTCTCATTTATAATGCACAGAATATAAGTATTTAAAATATGTTTACTTTGACAAGTTACTATGATGGGCAGTTGATGTGGGCATCTGCAAAACATCACAGACTCATTTGCTGGACATGAAATTCTTCATCTGTGCATTAGGGGCACAGAAGAAAGCTCATACAAAAAAACAGGCAATCATGTACGCTTCAACAGTACAGCTAAGGATATGGAAGTGAGTATATGGGTGAGGGAATAAGAGATGATATAAAGATTTACTCATATAGTCTATTTTTTTGTAACTTCAACTATTGAAATGGACCAGTATTGTAGAAAAAATTCACTTGTACTTACTGGTAAACAAATATGAGAAATAAAGCTAGCAAACAACCAAACAAAAAAAGGTGCTATTAAGTTATAGCTGTTTTCAGTTTTGTTCTTAGGCCAAAAAGGATCCAGTGGTTATCCAAGTGAATATGAAAGACTGTGATTTCCTTTAGAATGAAATCCTAGAACACAATTTGAGATAAGAATGTGGTTGTAGGTAATTAATTTGGAAAATGATCCCAAGAGGTAGAAATGGAGGAGAGTGAGAGAAAAAGGAGGGACATTCCAGATAAGGGTGCAGTTATAAAAATTAACATGGTAGATTAAATGGCTTATTTCCCCTGGGACCATTGATGGGTATTTCTGTACCATGCGGACTCCCTCTTGGCCAGAGATATTCCTGAGTAAGAGAATGGAAAGCTCCCCCACCACAATGATGATAGAAGTACGATGCCTTCAGCAGGTAGTGAATCTGATTTCTCAGTGAACTGCCTACCATACTAGAGATGAAATTCCAGGAAGGCAAAGGTATATGATGCAGAACACCAAAGGGTCTGCTTTTAAAATGAGAGCTGTGAAAACCTTATGACTGACATTACTTTATCCAGTATATGGACAGAAGAGTAAAAAAAAAAAAAACACACAAAAGACAAATAATTAATTGGGGAGTAGAAGGGTATGGAATTTGGCGGTGTTCTTTTTCACTTTTATTTTTATTTTTTTTGGTGTAACGAAAATGTTCAAAAATCTATTTTGATAATGAGTGCACAGCTATATGATGATACTGTGAGCACTGATTGTACGATTTGGATGATTATATGGTATGCAAACATACAATATTTATTCATAAAACTACCTTTAAAAATATGAGAGCCTTTGGGAAACCCACCCACGCCACTAATTAGCTGTGGCCATTAACTTGTTTATTCCTGTTTCTTCACTTGTAATGTAGAAGTAATATTAGTACATAACTAAGAATTTTCAATATTTTGTGGAGTGGGGTGGGGTGGACCAAGAATGTAGCACAAATATAATGCAAACTAATAAATTGCTTAGCAGATTTCCCAAGTAGATTAAGTGATAAATAAGTGCTAATTTTTATAAAAGTAATAACCATGAACATCTAAACGCTCAGCATCATTTCCTATGCTAAGAGCTTAATATGTTTCTTTCCCTGAAAAATCCATACAAAATAGTTCTTCTAGCCATATTTTTATAAATGAAGACAACTAACTATGGAGAATGTACTTGCCTCACATAAGGTCAAAAAGGTATAATTGAGAGCACAAGTAAAGCCAGATAAAGAAATTTACTGTATCTTATCCAGGAGCAGGTCTAAATTTCTTATTGTAGTAAGAAAATATTTTAATGGTACAGATGAAATTGATTTATTTTAGTTTGAACCAGGAATTTTTTATAGCTCTAATTGTCATTACCTGAACTTGAGGAAATCAGTAAAATGAATGTAGGTATTAGCTCATGAGTGGAAGTTTTCTTAGAAAAAAAATTTACGGAATACTTATTTTAGGAAAAATGAAAATAAAATCATATTAACGATATAAAGAGATAGATATTAAGTATCTTGACTTTAAAATTTACAATTGATCTGATGTATTTTACATTGTTAGCATAACTGGAATTGGACAAAATGCGCCTTCCTAAAAGTAAATAAATGTCCCTGTTCTGGCAGAAGGATTTTCATATTAAATAAGCCACTGGTATAAAGTTTTCCTCCTTCTGAAAGGTCAGTCTTCAGGAAGATACAAAATAAAATATACCAATAAAATGCACAGACCATATATTGTGAAATAAGTAATGCCTAAATCCCTCTTCTATGATAAGGTAGACTAGGTTATTGTTTGATAAGGATCCATTCATGCATTGACCAGGCATTTCTTTACAGTATTTTTTATTCAACCTGTTTCGCTGGGGCTGTCTCCAGCAATTGGAAGTTCTCCCTGATTTCATTAATTTACTCTGATGTCTCCCTTATGCCAAACACAGTTCTGGGACTTCCTTTACATATTTCAAACATCATTAATGATCCTTTGCTAAATTTTACCTATGTGCTCATGGCCATAAGAGTATTAATATTAGTAATATAAAAATTGGCAGAAGCACTGAAGTAACTGACTGTCTTTTAGAAAGAATCTTCAGATTTGTAATGTGGCTCCTCTTGCTTCATTTCCCTTAAGTAGAAGAGAATGCTTTATAGGTTTATTTTGCCTTGTATAAAGCTATCTTTTTATTTTATTTTTGACAGCAGAAATGCCCACAGGAAGATTTTGTTTACTTATTAATAATGAAAGTTTCTTTTCCTTGTCTTGAATTTTGAATTTGCAAGGGGCCTTAAGGACTTGATCTAAAATAATTTCTTTTTTCCTCTCCCAAAGCAGTATTTGCTTGGTCTTGTAGTGGATGATAAATTTCAGCACTTTTGATTATTCAGTTGCCTAAAATGCTGACTTCACCTGGCAATGTTCAAACATTTTCCAATATAATGGGTGTTTTAATTATGTTTTTGGCTCTTATTTCTATGATTTAGAGACCTCTACTTATGACTCTAAAACTAAAAGCAAAAGTAACTGTACATGAATTTAATTTTTATTATACACTAACAGATTTTGTATTATTTTTCAGTAAAGAAGCAATAGCTATGTAGGTAGGGTGGGTGTAATTACAAAGGAGAGAAATGTGGGTGTACATTATAAAATAACAATGAACTCTTGACAAAGACGGAAGCAGTATTCAGGAATGTGTGAGTTGACTGGCAAAGATGGATTACAGCAGGATTAGTCCCAGATGCAAACAATTTATGAGATAATTAGAAATACACTTTGGCATATTGACTGACCATTAAAAACTGAATTCGTTTTAATAACAGTATAATTATGGTCTTGCTGCTATGATGGATTTGTTTATGAGCCTCATTCTCTACCTCCACGTCCATGCATGCATGTCCTGTCATAGACAGAAAGACTCACAGGTGCTACTACTTTTGTTGATTTGCTGTTCTTGAAGATGTTGTGGCTGTTGTTATAATTATTATAATTATGAGAAAAGTAAGAAGGTAATCTGAATCAGCAAACACATTGACCAACATTTTTTGAAACAAATGAAACTGCCTAAAAAATCTTAACAGGTCACTTAAAATTAGGATTCATTTAACATCTTTGCATAAAATGCATTTAAATAATGCAAAAAATAGGCAAAATCAGTCAAATATGGAGAGATTTTTGAAATCTTATATCATTTTTTAAACTTATCTGGTAGCTAAATAATGTATCAGGTCAGAATTATACTTTTTGTGTTTTGAATATTCATCACATGGCAGGTTATCCCTGTCATCTTTTGGCTACTACTGTACTTTATGAAATACAAAAGAATTTACTGACCAGTTTAGTGTAAGTCTGCTATGTTCAGCATAAAATGTGCATTATATCCAACATCTAATTATTTCTGACAAAATATGAATTTCTTGGATTGAAGAATCAGAAAAATTTTGAAACATCACTCATCTGAAAATACTTTGACAATGACTATAGAAAACTTAATATATTCAGAAATTTTTTGAGGAACACTCAGATATGAGGACAAATACCTAAAACCAGTAAAATCATTTATATATTTTTTCAGCTAGAAGTTTCATTTTATCAAAACAATATGTTGATAATATGGGAAAATACATTTCATTATCAACTTTAGAGTCTGCATCCTATGAATATGAAAATTAGATACATTTTTCTAGTAGCATTCTCAACAGTCAGAAATATCTGGGCACATTCAAGTACTTACCTCCCATGTCTAAAATTAGAATTATATTTAGAGAGAATTTATGAATTTTACTGATTGATAATTAGCTACAAAATTATTATATTTAGTAATAAACAGTAGTAAACAGTTTCTTAAGTAATTAAGGAATTTTTGAAAATAAATCTCTTCAAAATGTTTTTTAAAAGAATTTTCCATGGCTGTGTATATTGGTATGAGCACTGATATCTAATTAAATAAAAATTTTTAATCACAGATGATAATTGTGAAAGCAATAGGTAAATAAATGTATCTCGTCAGTGCAATATTTCGCGATATTGATAGATACTGGTAACAGTGAGGTAAAATTATGAACATTCATTATAAAAGGGATTGTGACTTAGGAATAGGGACTTAGTGTCTGTGTATATTAAATATAATGGCTTGTTTTTACATCTCAACAATTTTTAAATCAGACAGCTGTTTGCAAATATTTAGAAAATTTAGGGCACTCTTTCAGGGTTACATTAGATTCGAAGAATGCAAAAGGATGACACTTTTGCTCACAGCTATTGCACTAAATTATAAGATAGCAAATATTCAAAAGAGACTTTGAACAGTCTCTTTACATTATTAATACTTTCCTGGTGGTACTTTTTTCTCCAAAATGAAGTAGTTGATTTAGATCTTTATTTCCACTGAAAGCATTATATTTCAATGATCTTAAATGTAAACCACATATGGTAGGAATGAAAATTCTTAATTATAAGGATTTGGTAGTCAATGTAAAGTGTTATCTCTCTGTAGCTGGAAGAGATTTAATCTTTATAAATTCATGTACATCCACATCAGTATTACTAAACAGAAAATCACAAGTAGGGTAAATCTATTTAAGAGATTTCTTTCCCTCCCCCTCTCTTCATTGCAATCCAACTGTGTTAAATCATGCAAAGAGACAACGAACAAATAATTCACTCTGAGGCTGGAAATCAATGTTGCAGGATACCTGAGAGATAGAGGCCACTCATCAATAAGCCCAACCAGGCATTGAGAAATTAATGCTGAATAACCAAGAGGATAGGAACCTGCTGTGGTTGTTTGGTTCAACGCTTCATGGGGCTTGGCTCACACAGGGCACATCTACTTCAGAAATGTGAGGTGGATGATGTTTTCCTACTTAGTCTTCCTTGTCCCTTTAAAGTAGTAATTGGTGGTTGAAATGAGTTACTCACAATACACTTAAAATTTAATATCCCAAAGTATGGGCTGGAGAGGACTATTATTTTTCTTTCAAATTGGTGGCTTAATTTGTGGTCTTTGGTATTTCAAGCACTCTTAAGGAAAAAAAAGAAAATTCTGGAAACAGAACAAAGAAAAGCAACTCCCCTGGAACAGTTTTGGAATGAGGAGAAGAGATACCTAAAACTTGAAACTTGAAGAAGTTAAAGCAGACAGTGTATCTGAAAAAGCTCAAAATTCTTTATACTCTCTCCAAAATCTCTCTCTTTTTTTTTCACTTGCGCTAAAAGTTCCAGATGGAAAGAAGTATGGCATGAGTACAAAAGAAACCACAGCTTTATTTATTTTTCAACCACAATGCAGACCCATTTGGATTTCTTTTGAGTATGGGTAGTCTTCTACAAAAGGTAAAATATATATTTAATAAGATGCTTCACAATGTAAGTAACTAAGAAAAATCCAAAGCCCCTGATATTTATAAATTGTGTATTCTTACTTATTTTGGCATGCTTAACTATATCACTTCTATATGCCACCAACTTCATTGTGTAGAGCACAAGCTGAATATTATTAATCTGCAGAAAACAGTTTCTCAAATACTAAAAGAAATTATAATAAGCCAATGTCAGTAAATACATTACATTTTTGGTTATAAATATTGATTTAATCTACCTGTGTTCGGTTTTAAAATGGAAATCTTGGTGATAATACACGTTCCTCTGTGACAATATTTGAGTTACGGTTATACAGGGAATGATGAACTGAAATTTTGTTTTCAGTGTTTTAGGACATTAGAAATGATATCTTGGATCAATTTGTAGTCAACATAATTGATTGTGGAAGATATTTAAATTGTATCCAAATGTGTATTGAACACCTTTCCAACAAGCTGCCCTCTTTAATGATATACAAATATCTAGGCATTCTTCTGTCTCAAACACTTTGCATTCATGTCCTCTGCCTAAAATTCTCTTCCACAGATAAGTATAGCTTTCTCTCAATTTCTTCAGGTCTTCACCAGGGCATTCATAATAGCTACACATGTTGTGACCTGCACAATTCAGGGGGAATCATTCACATAGATTAGAATGTCAATGATGCTCTCTAGAATTGAGTGAAGCAACAACCTTGTCTCTATTTTTATGTCACCCTGTTAACGAGACCTTCCCTGATCATCCTTGTTTAAAGTTGAAACTCCTCTCTCCAATATCTCCTTGCTCCCTTTCTTCTTAGAACATATCTAAGAATTGTAGAACATACAATATATTTCCCTTAGATAGCTTTTCTTATTCTGTCTTCCCTTTTAGAACATAGACTTCAGGAAGGTTATTTTTTTTTGTCTATCTACGGATATATTACTAATATTCAGAACAGTTGTTAGCAGCAAATAAATATTTGTAGGATGAACAACCATAATTTGGGCCACATCTTGTACTGAACTTTGAATTGAGAAAGAGAGGGGGGAATGTGCTTTACCTTGAACATCTCACAGTGCATATGGAAACAGAAACATGAAAAAAACGATTTAATAACAAGATAAGAAGAGCACCGATGGGCATGGTACTTCGGTACAGTGCATGTGGTTTAGATGTTAAGCAGTGTATAGAGGTAGAACCTGGTATTGACGTACCATAGTGTTGCAACATAAAAGCCACATACAAATATAGAACAGAATTACATTTTATAAGCTTATAACTCAGGATATCACCATTGTGCTGGTTTAAAGCTAATATGTACCCCAGAAAAGCCGTGTTTTAATCCTGATCCAATCTTATGGGGACAGCCATCTCTTCTATTCCTGATTCAATACTGTAGGGCAGAAACTTCTGATTAGAGTATCTCCACAGAGTTGGGGCATGCCCAATTGTGGGTGTGAACTTTTCATTGGACAGAGTTGGGACTCCGCCCATTCAAGGTGGGTCATGATTCATTTACTAGAGTCCTCTAAAAGGGGAAATATTTTTGAGAAACTTCAGAGCTGGTACAGATGATACTTGTAGAACAGAGCCGACAGATATGAGAGACTGTGTAGATGTTTGGAGATTGAGAGACATAGCCAGAAGTGACGAGAAGGAATCTCCAGCCCAGCAGATGCTAAGCTAAGAGTTGGGTTCCAAAGCAGCTAGGTAAGACCCACAGATGCTTGGAGAGGAAACCACTGGCCTCAGAAGTTGGAAGCAATGGAACCAGGACAAGGACCAGCAGACACCAGCCATGTACCTTCCCTTATCAGCCTTCCTTGAGCTGAGGTATCTGTCTTTGGATGCCTTAATTAGGAGGTATTTATGGCCTTAGAACTGTAAACTTGTAATTTATTAAATTCCCTTTTTAAACCATTCTATTTCTGATATATTGCATTCCAGCAGCTGAACAAACTACTAACCCCATCCTTCTAATGGGGTCACCAAGAATTTCTTTGTTTTCTTGAAATTGCAGTAAAAGAGGAGGTCTATAGTTGGATAGTACTGGAAAATTCTTCCCTTTGTCAACCCAAACCTGTTCTTGAAATTCATTGAACCAGTGGGATGATGTTTATCATGGGGAATTGAGGTTTATAGGCTGAATCAATGATAAATTGAAAAATGTGAGAAAATTAGACATTGAACATGATACTATGTTAAGTAAGAATGAAAGGCATCACAACCCTTTACTGAAATAATGTGACCTTGTTGAAGTATTAGGTTGCTAAGTCTTTCAAAGCAATGAAGATAAAATAGAATCTTAAAAAATAAAATACCCCAGTATATAGTATTATTTATTCTAAAATGATCATTTTAGCATTTTAGTTAATTCTTGCTCATGTTCAGCCAATCTATATTATATGTGAAAGGGTACTAGATGATATCCACCAGCTGACGAAATAATATGCCAATATATAATGCCAATAAGAAATTAACTTGGCCATGATCATTTTACCTCAGCATTATAATGAATACTCTGGCATTTAGGGTAACATAAACATGGTTACTGTCAATAGCAAATCTCTAAATTTCTGAAATTGTAGAAGGAAATGTTGGTATCAATGTTCACATAGTATCCTGCTGAAGGAAAATACTCTAAATCTGTATCTCTTCCTGCTTGAAATGCCTCTGCTTTTAATTTTTTGATATTCTCTTTTCCATATCAAAAGAAATCTGAGACTCCCAACTGCTGCACACAATTTTGCCTAGAAAAATATTATAATTTTACCAAGATATTTCCACATAAATAATCTCCATATGCATTTTAATGTGGACACATTTTATGTGTGCTTATTTGATTGCACAATTAATATTCCTGTTCCCATTGTGCAGGTTGTGAATTGCATTTCTGAAAAGGCTGTTTTTACAAATGCATTCAAATGGAACAATATTATATTTTGATTGCGACAATATTTTGAATCTATTTAAATAAATACCAAAATCTCAGTCACCTGTTACCATTAGTTATTTATTTAGTGACCCATTTCAAACAGATAAACTATTGTATCCACTATGCAAATGGTTTTCAAAATTTAACAAATGCCTTCTTCTCCCATAATTATTTTAAAAATGAATATGCATGTTTAGAGATATGCAATTCACACAGTTTGTGATGGTCCCCTGGATTTTGATTTTGAACATAAACTCCAGATCCATCTGAAGATTTTGATGCTAGTAGGTAGGGGGTCACAAATTGAGAAATATTAAATTATATAGTCAGAAATTTTATCACTTTGATTATAACATTAATATAGTCATAATTTTCACCTTCCCCCAGTTTTCCTACCTTCATAATTCGCACTTCATACCTTCATATGTATAGGTAATCCCTAAGAAGTCAGAAAGATTTATTGGTGTTGCTGTTATATTATTACTTTTGCACTTAGGAAATATAGTTTGTTTGTTTTTTTAATTAAACCATACTCTAGGTAGGCCTTCAAATCTTTAATTGCTTAAATATGAAAGAGCAGAAGGAGAAATTGATAAAAATAAAATCTAGCATGTCTAAGACTATATAAAAAAGTTCAAATAGGTTTTGTTGAAATTACATTGAAATAGGTATCAATTTTTCCAACAGATTGGAGACAATATATTCAACCTTCTTTAGCAAGACTCAAGGGAGCATACACTAATATACATTTTGCATATATTTTTCTGCTGAACAATTAACCAATATGAATTAAAGTTCTCTTCTGGACACTTTATCACAGTAATTCTACTGCTAGGTATGAACCCTAAGGAAATAATCATAAATTATGCATATATATATATATTTCTATAGTTTGTGTAAATATTATTGGAAATTGAAGTGCTTCAGAGATAAAAATGAGAATGGTTATATAAATTTTAGTTCAGAGAGGTGATAAAACATAATGATTTCAAAGTTTTGAAACAATGTCTAATATCAATGGAAATATTCTTGAAATAATTCTAAAAGAAAAATATAAAATATCAACTTAAAACTTGCTAACAAAGTATACACAAATACTTATCTGCACTTTATATTTATGTATTTGTGTTAATACATAATTAACATTTATGTTAGTTTATAATATTTATTTATTTATTTATTTTTTAAATTTGCATATGGGAAGGAGGCACCAGGGATCAAACTCCAGACCTCCAGCATGGCAGGTCGGAGCTCTGCCTGCTGAGCCACGGCAGCCGCCCAGTTTATAATATTTAAAAAGTTAAATATTAGTGCAAGAAAATCCAATATGAGCAAAATACCAATTTTTAAATAAAGTCAAGTATTGGGTGGAGTTACTGATTTTTTTTCTTTTATGCACAGGCTCCAATATGGCTCAGTACAGTGCTACTAACAAAGGTGTACTTAAATTTTTATCTGCACTTTACATTTAAGAAACAGAGATGCTGAAAAATTAAGTGATTTTTCATGGTCACACAGCCAGTAAGCATTGGATTTAGGATGGTGAACTCGGTAACTTGACTCCAGAGAGCTTACATTTAATCCCTATACTAGGAATGACACCATTTTACTTTTTAATTTGAATTGACCAGCGTTTACTTTATGTAATTTTTTTGTTCTGTTTTGTATTTTACCCCAGGGGACTTTTAATAAAGTCTTTATATCATTTAATATGGACTTCTATGATATTTTCTGCCTTGTATTGTAAAGGGAGTAGATGCTAGAATGTAAAATTATTGAAAACAGTTGCAGCATTATGTATTAAAGATTTCATATAGCTATCCTCTTAGTTAGCAAGATAATGAAAGAGAGGGTGTTTACTCCCCTTCTTCCAGAAATGAGATACGGAACTTACTCAGGGGCAATACAGCAATATATGTTTTTAATGTCTCAAACTATCATCAATATATAATGCTAGAAGTCAATAAATAGTGATAGAAGCTTAAAGTTTAAATAAAACATTTAAGCATGGGCAAAATAGACAATGACAAGTATCCTCATTCTTTAATTAAAATAAAAAATATTTATTTTGATTAATGAGTTCTTGGGTGCCTCTTTAAATAATTGACTCCATGCAATTATTAATTTCAAGCTGTATTATTGGTTTAATAGTAGGATTTTCAGGAAATAAAGAATTATTCTCAAAATTGTTATTTATTTATTTGTTTCTGTTTCTTCAATTTTTAACAAACCGTCAAACCTATAACAATTCTATGTAGTTTCACGTTTCAATTTCTGTGTAGTTTCATGTGATTTCTTGTGCAATATTTATTAAAAGAGTCAATGTTTTATTAACATCCATAATCAAACAATTTTTCAGAATTACTTTGGTTTTCAGCAGCTTTACAAAGCAAGAGAGTTACATTGTGCTTGACAAAATCACTTCAGCTCTGCTAAATTTGATTATATAATTATGAGAAATAAAAAATGTCCCCTACATTTCCTATTCAGTTAAATCAATACAATGTTTTGTCACTTAAGCTAGTATATAACAATGGATTTTGAACAGCACTTCTTAAAAGTTGGCTAGAGTATCTGGAAGATGTTCACTCATCCTCTTGATTGTTTTTAATGATGCGCCACACTCTTCCAGCTTTGAGAAATCTGTCATTAATCTCAAGAAATTTGGCAGTTTCTACTGTTTTGCATCACTTATTAGAGTCAGTGCAGTTTTCCCAGTGCTCCAGCGCAGGACAATCCCAAAGTAACTTTTTAAAATAATAATATAAGTGAACATGTGTGGTTTCTATTTTAAGCATAATTCAGTTTATACCTCTGCTCCCCTCAAGTTCCAATGAAATGAACAGATTCTTTCTACCTTTGTGCAGGTCTGTGCTTTCATTATCAAAACCGATATTACCACTTGTTGGCCACACCGCCATCAACTTTCTTTTGGCATCCATTCTAGGGAAGATCTTAATCTCAGAAACCATAAAATAGGGGAACTACATGTCTGATAAAATGACCAGAACCTTCATTAGTTAATGTCATGTCTCTTGCATTGAAAATAATAGAATCAACTCTGGATAATTTAAAAGAAGATGAATTCATTGATTATTTGAAAGATCACAGATCCCTGAGCCGTCAAGAAAGCCAGATTCCAAATCTATCTAGACGAGAAAGTTTCCGACCATGATTCTGAGTATGTTCTAGTGAAAACACCAAAGATCTGAATTCTCAGCACCTGTGGCACTAGAACTGCTATCACTGCTACTCCCAAACAACTCCCAGGAGACTCATTCTCCTAAATGTGGTCAGCGCTCATTCTTCACTTCTGAATCCAACTCTGATTGTCAGAACTTAGATCATTTGCCTAGGTATGAGTCTGGGCATGTCAGTTTTACTGCCCAGTGTTTTCCTTGAAAAGGTGGGCTTTACAATTTGTGGAAATAGGAAACAAAAAATGTGCTCATGAATATCAAGCTGCAAAAAATAGTAAATGCCCAGCACTAAGGGAAAACAACTGAAGCTAGTTCAAGCAGAAAAAAGAAATGTACTAACTTATCACAGGGAGTCCTCAGAATCCATCAGGCAGTATGTAGCCATGCCTGATGTACAACATGCTGCTACGAATTCACCCTTGTCTCGCCACGAGCCACTGGAAACTATTTCTCCTACACTACCTAACTGTAGACACTATTAAAGCCTCTTCATCTCCTTGGAACCTGAGCTACCTACTGCCAACCTCATTCAAAGAGATTAGGCATGGCCCCTGCTTGTCAGAGTCACCGAGTTCCAGTCTGAAGTCCATTGTATTTGTGTCAGATTGGTGCAACTTCCAGCACCTCACATATGCTTAGCTGGATTTTGCAATTTATCCTACAGACAAGGGCATTTGGGGGAAGAAATAGGGTGCTGTTAAAAGCAGGTGTAAGCCCAATCTCACAGGCAAATGACAGCACCTACCTGAACAGTCACTTAGAATAATGCTGGTGTACGCCAGCTTAGGGAAGATAGAAAAGTGAGATTCTTTTATCAAAGGGTGGTAAGGATCTTCTCAGACCTGGGCCAAGTGTTCAAATGTGTGATGGCCAGAAGAATAATGGGATTCCCACTAGTTTTGTCAACTTGTCATATTTTTTCCCCTCATTTTATAGGTGGTCTATAGAGTCTAAATGAAAACCTAGCAAGGAAGAGAACAGGGTATCTAGAAGTCTGCTTTTAATAAAAACGATATAAATAGTCAGAACAAAGGCATAGTATGTGTTTGTACTTTACATGCTAATATCAAAGGTCAGATACAATGAGAAACAGTTGCATTTAAACTAACCTTAACATATGCTTAGTGAAATATGTCACAGATTTCGACTTCCCCCAGAGTTACTTACTCTTATCTGTTTAATGGACATAGTAAATATCATGCTATTTTAATAGACTTAAGAAGTGCATATTGAGGAAGGGCTAGTGATTAAAAGTAATTATTATCTAGCCAGACACATTCTGCTATCAAATTTGCCTTATTAATTCCTTTGTATGATACATATCCAGAGTGTTTGTAATATTTCACACATTTGAAGGCTAATTTTATTTTAATTGGCCAACCAAAAAGATTTGTGAGAGCCCCATCACTTACAAAATCTTTAAGAGGAAAAAAAAACAGTGTCTTTATTGTGTTGAGCCTACTGGTCCCAACGTGTCTTTTTTCCTTCTAAATTTCAGATAAAAAAGACCCAAATATCACAAGGTGAATCATCATATAAGAAAATTTGAAAGCTCTTGCTTTATTCATGAGCAATCTTGTTCTTCTAACTTCCAAGTTAACATGAAAGATATTCCACTTTTCGGGCATAAGGATGAAACACTGGAGCATGGTAGCGTGGCTTCACTAGCAACAATGATGATATTCCTGGTGAAAAGCAGAGATAAGCTAGAATGGTAAATTCAGTGCATGCTGCTATAAATGACTGATGGCAGTGGGATTGCCTCAAAATCATACTCATTTTATTACACTGCCAAATATTTTCAATTGAGATGCCTATAAGGAATGATTAAAAATGGTCTTGAAGTGTTAGCGTGCTCTATGACATTAAATCATCTTGGAGGAAAGGGGAGGTTTGCAAATGAGTGTAACAGAGAGGTCTTTGCTAGGATGGGCTGGATTAGAACCTTTTTATGGATGTTGTGGGAAAGGAAGTGTTCAGAATGTTATATGCATGGGCAGTGATGATAAAGTAAGAGATGTCGCAGAAGAGTCTGGGTCCTTGTTTGGACCACATAATGTGGCAAAAATAGCAATTGAGAGATGCCCCAAACGCAGTCAATTTTTAAAATGTAGTAAAAGAGCTAGGATGGAGTAGCACACAATACAAAGCTGGATATGGCAATCTGGAAGTCAAAACATTATTAATTTAGTATATACCAAATTAGGTACAAGACAAAATTTAGAATTTAAGTGAAAATAAAAAGGTTTCAGACTGAAAAGTTCATTTTTTGTTTTGTACAGTTTACAGAGCCAGAGAGCCGATTTAGATGTGAGCTGATCTTTTCCCTTAAATTATCTTCCAGATTGTGAATGGTGAATAAAAACTTACTTTTACTAGGTGTTTGCAAGGTTTTATTTTAATTTGAAGACATTGCAGACATTGTACATGAAATTCTTTTGCCTATACTTTAAAAAGCAACATTGTCATTTTTGACTTCCAGTATTCAAGTTGCATTAAAAACAAAAACCTATCCCTTATATTTTTCCATTCTAAAGTTACAAATTTATATGTGCCTCAGGGGACTAATGAGAGTTTTAGTTGAGGTCAGGCTCAGCCTGAATGCCTTCTTTGCTATTAGGCACTAATGATTAACTTGGAAAAAGTAGAAGGACCCTTAACAGTACTTTTAATTATGCAGAACTTTCCAGAGCTTATTATTCCTCATTAGGAATTGTCACCATTTCATTGAACAAGAAATTATGGAATACCTACTGTGTGCTAACTATTAAACCATGTAATGAAAGAACACATATGCAGGCAGCTCTTTCAGGTCACTGGAGTACCATCTTTCTAAAGTGACCTGAAGGAAAAAACTGCATGGACCAATATACAATTGCTTCCATTGTAGGACTGCTATGACTCAAGACTCAAAGACAGTTTAAGTAATTTTTATATATAGTTTCCAGATTTCACCTATGCATCAATAAAAATGCTTCTTTTGATTGTTAGTGTTGCTTTCCCTTATGTTTCACAAAGAACTGGCTTAACAAATAGTTGTAACTGACCTACGTGATATATTTTTATGACTCCTGGGAAGGCCTATTCCTGAAAAGTTAAATTGACAAATTGTTGGATACTAACAAGTCATATGAAAGCGGGTCACAGGCTTTACTCCAATAAAGAATCAGGTTGCTAAATTTTTAAATATTCTTGGAAAACAATAGAAGAATGACAAATGTATATGTGTTTGAGATTAAGGTGAGAGAACGGAGTCATATACTGGCCCAGTGAATTCAGATTTATGCATGTGTTAATCCATTCTGAAAAAATTGAACTTTATCTTAAATTCTATTATTTCCTTCTTGTTTAAGAATCCTTGAGGTTTTGCTGAGTATAACATTTAAAAGTGCATCATTCTCGAGAGCAGGCCTTCTCCCAGCTTTGACTGCTCAGCTCAGTGAACCTTTCAGCCATGGTAGCAATCTTACTGTTTATGAGGGAATTAAAAATCTATGCTAATTGAGGGAAATATTGACATATATATATTAGACCACCTCATGTTCTGTCTTCAGGGAGCATATATGAAGCCACTGAGGCAATATAATTTCTGTAAAAATTCTATATGGTGAAATGTCAATCTGCTAGCTTCATAACCATTGGAAATTATTTTTACAAAGTGAGGTTATCAATTCGCCAGCCATTTTCAACCTATAAATGTGCCGTATGGCTTTTCTGTCTTAAAGTTAACTAACAATGAGAAGCTCCACTGACAATAAACTGTTTATAAATCGATGAGCTTGTATTTCATGGCACTAGAATACCAATATTTTTAAACAATTTTAAATGACTCTGAAAAAACTCTAAGTTAGTACTGTTTATATTGAGCTTAACAGTATGTCCTCTAAATTTTTTTTTTTTGTCAGAGTAAATAAGGATTGTCCTTGGAAATTACTCTTATTCTAGTTTGTTTAATTCTTTGGAAAGTTAGGCACAAGTATGCAGAATGATTTAATTATTGAGAGATATTGAAAGTAGAGAGAATGTAGAGGTAATAATGAGGTCATCAAATAAAATTAGAACTTTGGATTGGGTGTTCAGGAATCTTGGGCACCATTTGCTACAATGTATTTAAAACAAATAAGATGGACATAAGAACCAAAATTTAACTTGAACCATTTCTTGTTCTTTTTTTCTTTTTTCATACGAAAAAGCAAGGTAATTTATTTCTAATATTTAACTCTTAATTTCCCACTTTTTTTATTGTAAAGAATAGGGTAAATACGTTTGAGGATTTATTTTTGCACCTTATGCTCACATGTTGTTTTATAATGTTTTCTGCTTATTTATATAAGGATATTTCAGATGTAACATAATATTCACGTCCTTGAAAAACCTTGTGTCCCACAAAATCACACACTAAGAATAACAGGACTTGTGGGAAAAATAGAGATAGGGACTGACACTCAAAACTTGGTTAATTTTGGAACCAGACCACTAAAAACAATAACTGGCCTTTTCTTTTTTTTAGAAAATTGCTTTTACTATATTAGTAATTGGAAAATTTAACTGGTTCAGAAAAGAAGTTTAGCTGGAGAGAAGAGAAGTGGTATGTCCTCAGGGAGGAAACCCGGGTACAGCGAGGCAAGAGGAGCGCTGCAATTTAGGGCCAGACTCTGCAGCCCAGATGAGACAGCTTAAGCCACCTTCCAAGTGTCTATTTGCCTCAGGCATGAAGCTGCATTCCTATTCCCTTAGCTCCGCTCTCGGGAAAGGATACTGGGGTATGTGGGGCCTAAAACGGAACCACGTGGCCATCTTTTATCGGAGTAGTTGACAACACAGGAAATTTTAAAATGAACTTTCCATCTGACTCTATTTTCAAATACCCTTTCTTTAAAAAAAATACATTTTCTGCAGATTTGACAAATACCAGTATTAGGAAATGCAATTATGCAAGACATACTACATCTAGTCTGGGGTAGCTATATTTATTTTTGGTAATATACATTAAGTAGGACTAATTACACAGTAACGATTAAGTAACTAACATGAAACCACAGAACTGCACTTGCCACAGCTGCATGGATTTTGGCCTTTCTGGCTGAGCACGCTTTGAAAAAACTGTATGGCTACCCAGACAGAGCTAAGCCAATGAAACATGTTTAGGAAGAAAGCTCTGAAGTGGCGACTCTCCAAAGTACCTAGCAGCTGACAGATGACAGGTAGGTCATATTAGTTATAAAGTAGTTACAGACTAATTCAGAAAAGTTAACAACTTTTTCTCTTTCTATAAAAAAAGCAAGAAGTTAAGAAAGTCCTTCAGTAGTGCCTGGTGTGTCGGGGAGGAGTGCAGAGGAGGGCAAACGGACCTTGATGGGCCTGACAGATCACGTGTTAATAATTATGGTTGGCTTCTGAAATACTGGTAGTAAGATGACTTCGGATTCGTATTCATAGGTAAATTGTAGATGCATGAAAAAGGCCAGCAACCAAACACTAAGACTAAGAAACAGCACTTCTAAAATTGACCCCAGGAGGCTTGTGCTTGCAGCATGGTTTCATAAGACAAGGCACCCAGATGTTTTCTTCCATGTCTGGCTTGAAGAGCTGCTCTTGTGGCCATTTCAAAAACCTCCTTCACTCCGTCTTTGGTCTTTGCTGAACACTCCATGTACCCAAATGCACCAATCCTGTTTGCCATACCTTGACCTTCTTCAGGTTTTACATGTTCCTTCTTCATCTTGGGTAACTCCCACCCTGTGTGCTCCTTGCTCCAAAGATCTTTCTTGCTCCTAACCAGGAAGATGGGTGCAGTGGGACAGAAATGACTGGCTTCTGGGGACCACTTCTGTGGGATGCTTCCTGAACTCCCAGGGCTGTGGATGGAGAAACTGATCTACCATCAGCGTCCGGGTAGGAGAGGGGCCTCAGGTGATCATGAACTTCACGCCTGGCAGTGCTCCGCAAAGCCAATCCCCCTGCTTCCATCCTCTTCACTAGCTGCCTCATAGTTCTCAACTCCGTGGGCACATACCCCTCTGGGAACGGGTCCTTGCTAAGGACAATGTGCCAGCAGGTCTCGCCACCGGCTCCATCACCGACAATCTCCAGCTTCTTCCGGATGGCAGCCATCGCTGACACAGGCGCTGCAAAATGTGCGACCTGGGTAGCAGTTCTGCAACGTACCTGGGACTTCTCAGATGAAGGGCACTGGGGCGGCATCTCTAATGCTTGTGGAAAGTAATGCACATACATTTTTGTCAGTTTCAGTTATTTTTTACTTTCCAATATGGAAGGTGAGAATATAAGGTTTTTTTTTTAACACTTACCCTCACCTCAAACGCACATACAGGCACACACGCGCACACATAACCACATCCACTCCTTTAAACCTTTCAAAGGACACAGCATAATTCTTAAACTAGTCTTGATGACATAGCCGCAATTCTGCAAATATTCAGATTATTGTGCACTTTATTTTCTTCTAGGAAATACAAGTAACTCTTTTCTATTCTGAACTCCTTTTTCTTTGGATCATGTGACTTCCTCTTTCTTGGTTCGTTTCAATAAAACACATCCTCTAATAGTTTCCCAGGAACAAAGCTATAAAGGAACTTCTAAGATTGAAAATATCTTCGTCCTACCTGTACATTTGTGAGATGTATCAGTTCGGTGGATAGCTTACATTGTAAATAATTTGCACTCAGTATTTGGCAAGAATTGCTTTACTATTTCTAGTATCCATTATTGATCATGATAAATAGGATGTCATTCTTATTCTCTTTACTTTGCATGCAATCTGCTTTGTTTTTTCCTTTGGTGAGCTCTTGATACATAATTTTAAACATATTTGTTATAAAATTTCACAATAATATAATTAGGTGTGGGTCTAATTTGATTCAGTATGCTGTTCATTTTATGAACCTTTCAAATTGACAAATCAAGTGTTTACTATGAAATACTTTTAGTTTTGATTCTTTGTTCATTTTTACCTCTAAACTGTAAATTCTTTCTGAAACTTCTGTAAATCAGCTTTTAAACATCCTGAATTGGTATCCTAATTTTCAGATCACTTTCATCCTTAATTAACTTCATTTTTTCTTTAAGTGCAGCTGTCAATTATGTAAGTGATTTTTAAATATCATGTGTTGTTTTCCAGAATTATTTACCTTACAAATCTCCCCATTTATAAATGCTACATTTTGTTCATGGTTGCTATATCTTCTATTAACTCTGAGACTACTAAAAATAATTGCTCTGAAAATTTTTTAGCATTTTTTTATTAATTAAAAAAATTAACAACAGACAAAACATTAAGATATCATTCCATTCTACATATACAATCAGCAATTCTTAATATCATCACATAGTTGCACGTTCATCATTTCTTAGAACATTTGCATCAATTTAGAAAAAGAAATAAAAAGACAACAGAAAAAGAAATAAAACGATAACAGAGAAAAAAAATATTATACATACCATACCCCTTACCCCTCGCTTTCATTTACCACTAGCATTTCAAACTAAATTTATTTTAACATTTGTTCCCCCTATTATTTATTTTTATTCCATATGTTCTGCTCTTCTATTGATATAGTAGATAAAAGGAGCATCAGACACAAGGTTTTCACATTCACAGGGTCTTATTGTGAAAGCTATATCATTATTCAATCATTAAGAAACATGGCTACTGGAAGACAGCTCTACATTTTCAGGCAGTTTCCTCCAGCTTCTCCACTACATCTTGAACAACAAGGTGATATCTACTTAATGCGTAAGAATAACCTCCAGGATAACCTCTCGACTCTGTTTGGAATCTCTCAGCCATTGACACTTAGTCTCATTTCACTCTTCCCCCTTTGGTGGAGAAGGTTCTCTCAATCCCTTGATGTTAATTCTCAGCTCATTCTAGGGTTTTTCTCAGTCCCTTGATGCTGAGTCTCAGCTCATTCCAGGATCTCTGTCCCACGTTGCCAGGAAGGTCCACACCCCTGGGAGTCATGTCCCATGCAGAGATGGTCTGAAATTTTTTTATGTATCTGTTTTTTTTTTAATCTCTGTAAATCCATGTTAAAGATTTCTTGTTTTTTTTAATTATTCACCTGTATGTATTTCAAGTTGAGAATCTTAAAAATTATTTACAAGCATGGAAGGTATATAATGACTAGATGATTTCAATCTGGCTTTTCAATCTTGACTGTTTTATTGGAGGTTGCTATACGTCAGCATGTCCTAACTAGTGGATTTCTAACTACGTGCTCATTTCTGGGACCCCAGTGGAGAGATAATAATATGTCAATTTTACTTACTCTAGAATATAGGAATGCCCGATAATGAAAGATTTGACGAAGGGCATGGCTACATTTCCTCTCACTTCTCTTCTCCTTATCTTGTGTTTTGTTAGCTTTATTTTAATAGCTAAAAATTCACTCAGTATCTGTCTTCACTCCTCTTGCTGTCTCTACAGTAGCTGGTTGAATTCCATTTTTCCTCATTGTGGATTTGTTGTATCTTTCTCTTGTTAAGTTATTTTTGTAGTCCATGCAACATTCCCAAGCCAGTGAAACTAAGTTTTGGAAAATTGCTGAAATCTTGTGTCATATAGTTTTTTGATTGGACTATTATTGGCCTACTTTCCCATTCATTCATTTAACAAAAATGATGTTAAAGGATGTTGTCATTCATAAACTCATATGGACTACAAATGTAAGAGGGTCCTGTTGGTTGCACAAAAAGATGTTTGTTTCAAATATTGTGCATGCTCATTGTTTTTAGCAATATATATATATATATATATATATGGAATGTATATATAGCATTATATATATAATATATATTATATATATAGCATTATATATATATATAGCATTATATATATATATACACACTACATTTCAAGATTTAAAATATTAGTACTCTGTTTTGTAACCCAAAATGTGCCTGAGGTCCCTAAGACTAACTCCAATTTCCATAATTAGCTAATAGGATTCCAAGGTATCAGTATATAGTCGTACAGCTAAGATTTGTTATAGTAAAAGGGTGAAAAGTCAAATCAGCAAAGAGTGAAAGCGCATGATGTAAAAGTCCAGAGGAAGCTATGTTCAAGCTTCCAAAGTCTTCTCCCATCTGTGTCGCACAGGACGTGTGTTTGATTGCTCTAGCAACAAGTTGCGATAATGTGTAATATGTTGACACAGGAAGTTTGCCTGAGCTTAGGAGTCCAGAGTTTTTATTGAAGCCCAGTCATATGGACACTGGCTGCTTAGCACATACCACATTCCAGACTCTGAGACTGAAAGCAGATGTTCAACACAGATCATATTGTTTGTGCACATTGCTTGGCCACTGTGAGCCAATGTTATCAGCTCTGGGAATAGTAAGAACCCTAACAAAATCCAAATTCTCCATGCTAGCCAAGGGGAAAATTTCTGAGGAGGCTTTCTAAGGAGAGTAGTCTCAGACTTGCAATATTAGTTATTTCTATATACCCAATTTCCTTTTCTTTCACTTTAATTTTCCATACAAACAAATTTAGTTCTATTAGTCATTTCATTTACCACATATTTTCTAATCTTCATCTCTGTTTTTTAATTCAACAGTTTACAGGATGGATTTTATCCAGATGTTTGATCAAAAAGAGTAGGTAAACCTGCAGAGAAGGATGCCTCAGAACACTGGCCTTGGAGTTCAACTGCATAAGGTAAAGTCCAAATTTTTTGTGACATTGGACATCTAATTTAAACTGTCTGTTCCATTATTTGTAGAAAGAGGATAATAATGGACTTAATTGGTTGTTTTGTCATTTATTTTCTGACCATATCTTGTTTATGAGCTAATAAATCCACAATATTGTCTTTTAGTACATCGTGGAGTTTTATCTGCATAATATTCTGCATTTTTAAGTCCTCCTTTTGTGTTTTCTTTGCTCACAGTTCACTATATCTTTCTCTAACTTTATTTTTTTTCTTTTTTGTACTATCTATGCATGTGCTCATTCCTGTACCTTCTTTATCATTTTTGACTGGGGCAAATATCCCCGGACCTCTGGTTTGCTCACCTTTAGATTACGTTTGGGACAGGGAGAATGAGGAGGCTTACAAGCACCTTTAATATAGATACATTGCAGCTTTCCCCACCCCAAGTGCTGAGACATGCCTTCCAGGTGCCTGGTAGGTGCTGTTGTGAGTGTTTATCTTCTTCATGAAGAGCAGAGGTTTGAATGGCTGCCAGTGTGTAATTTAGTGTTGACAGATCACTCTTTAGTGGACTCTGGTCAGCAACTATAAACTGATTGTTACTTACCTTTTCTTCTTCCCACCAGTTGCTTCCCTTATGCATGTACTTGACGTTCCTCCTTCAACCATCTCCTGAAATACTCTGCATGTGATACTAAAAGGAATATTCTTGTAGTTTTCCTATACCCAAAGCAGTTGGTATTGTAACCATATCCAGCTACTTAACTAAAGGTAAAATTTGAAATACTTAAAATAGCTTATAGTACCCTGAATGTATTATTCAGACCTCTTTGTCTTTGTAAATTCACCATCTAATTTCGTCCTTACTGCCTCACGTCAGCCACAAGGACCTCTTTGATTTACTCTAACATGACAAGCAAGCTCCCATCTTAGAGTCTTTACTATTGCTAACCCCTCTACCAGGACTGATCTTCTCCTTTGGTTTTCTCTGTCTTTTGTTCAGATGATACTTCCTTCATTAATTCTACACCAAATTCATATTATCCATCTCCCTAACTCACTAGGGAGTAAAATTCATCCAGTTTTACTTTGCTATTCTTATCCTCTTCCACAGCATTAATCATCTCACATATTATATAATTTACTTATATGTATTTCTGCTCATTGTTCAACAAGCACCCATGAAAATGCAAGTTCCACAAGACTCGAAATCTTAACCTGTTTTTTTTTGTTGTTGTTGGTTTGTTTGATTCTGTTTTTTTTTTTTTGTTTGTTTGTTTGTTTTTTGGCATGGGAAGGCTCCCCAGAGCCTTCAAACCCGGTTCTCCAGCCACCATTGCCCACCCCTTAGCCTGTTTTTTTGTTTGTTTGTTTGTTTTTTAATGTCCCTACTTTTGAATCTCAAATGTTAGGAGTAAAAAGAAAAACAATTCATGCTTCTTTGTATTTAAGGTACTCTTGTTAAAGTTTGGGATTTTATGTGCTTTCTAGATTCACTGAAACTGGTTTTATTTTCCATGGTATCTCAGTTTTCATTTGGTTTCATAGAAGAAAGTAGATAAAAGATGGCTTTATTACTACAATTTCAACCGAAAGTCTATATTTGTATCTTAAAAATAACTTTTTCATTAAAATATATTTGAGGAGGATTTAACCAATTTACTTATTTATTAATACAAATAAATTGTAACGCTTCTTCTAGGTAGGAGTACTGTAAAGACATATGTATATATATATATACATTTTTTTCATTATTCTTTTAAAGTTTCCATAAAATGTGTGCAGTAGGTAAACATTTTTTAGTCCTCTCTTTCTTTAACTGAATACATACAATTAAATATTCAAAAGAGAGTTTTTCAAATTTGCGTAAATTGATTTTTCCTCCTTTTCCCTCATCTCCCATCAACACACCAAGGCTCAAGTGAAGAATATTCTAGAATCCTCAGGAGCAGAGTGCAGCTGAGATTACAGACTTCATACAGGAATTTACCACAGGAACAGGCAGTTAGCCCTATCTCTATATGAAAAGTCTGTATTCCCCTCAGTGACATAGATACAGAACATTGCATTCTTCCTATGTTAAAGGCTGTCAACAATCAGAGGAACATCTTTTTATTTAGAGCTGCTAAAATGATATATAACTAAGGACAGAATCTTGATGCATTGCATTGTAGAATTCAAATAGTTTCCCAGAGAAAACTTTAAGTTACATGATGCATCTGGCATGCTCCTTGCAAAGAAAAATATAAGAATATTTCTGCTTATGAACTGTTGTCTCTTATTCACTCTAGTCAAACTCGATGTTAATTGCTTAGCACAATATATAAAACCCTTTGTAAACAATGTGTTGCTTCTCGGTCTTTTCCCCATAATTTTCCATGGCTCCATCCTCAATAAAACTTACTTCTCCAAGCTATACCTTGTAGGTTTTCAACACAACATGCTTTATTATTGGTTCTCTATAACTTTCTAAACCTGGTATCTCTGCTGGTAACTCCAGCTATTCCTTAAAGATATAACCCAAATATCAATTTATCAAGCAAGTTTTGTCCCCCATTTTCCTAATTTCTTTGAAAATATATTTTACCCTCTATTACATTTATTATAATTAATGTGTTTGCGTATATCTTTTCAAGTCACATCTCTGAGGGTATTATTTTCTAATCTTGAGAACAAAAAGCTTGTTTGTTAATTGCTCTATTCCAGGATCTAGAATTGTGTCTTGCCCATGGCAACCACTTTAGAAATAGTTAGATGAAAAATACATGAGTAAAGTTTACTTATTACCACAGTTTTTCGCTAATATCAGATGCTTATTGAGAAAATAATTTTACAATGGATAATTCAAAGTCATGACTTACTAATGATATTTATTTTTATATACATTGCACATAAAAGTATCCATGTTAATGCTTCTTGAAACTAAGCTATCTTAATTACATTCAGAGTTTACCTGACATCAGAAAAAGGCTAGCATAGCTTTTTTTCCCCAGGTTTCTGTACCAAAAATAAAGAGAAAGTGAAAGCTAGCACAATATCACTTTATCCTGACCCCAGTTTTTTTCTTGAGCAATGTTTTGCCTCTAAAATGGTTGGGTATGCTGTTTTTTTTTAATTTTTAATTTTATTTTTTTATTACACTTCTTACTGAATTTCTAAATGTCTTGAAGTGGCAAAGGCAAAATTTTTTAATAATTAATTTTGTCACTTATATAGAAAGAATTTAATGAAAACTCATTATGAGATTGTGTCAATATTTTACTCAGAATATAAATATAAATATCAACTGAAATATTGATTACAAGCATCATCAAAAGTTTGCCAACACTAAAGGGATTACTCATATGGAAATAATGAAGTATATACTATAAAATTTTAAGAACAATTAATCATAGCATGAATTATGTTCTTATCATTTTAGGCTATTCATTCATTCATTCCATAAATATTTGGAGAGACAACACAACCCTGTGGCCAGTAGAAGGGACTCTGGATAGTATTGCAGATGAAATACAGGTCATCTTTGCAGTATTTAGGACATACTTATACTAAGAACAAATTATTCTTTGTTTATGTGAAATTCAACTTAACTGCTACCCTGTATTTTTAATTGCCAAATCTGATAACTGTATTTCTTGTGCCAGAATGCTTGGTTTTAATTTTAGCCCTGCAGCTGATAGCTTACATGAACTTGAGCATATTACTTCAAGTATGCCTCAGAAATTTCATAGGTAAAATGTGGCTGATAATAGTGTCTCTAGTACTGATAGATTAATAATGTCAGCATGTGTGTTTATATATATGTATATGCTCTGAACAGTGTCTGACTCAGAAGAGACACTATACAAGTGGGGAACATCTCATTCAGTTTTTGCTGTGATAATGCTCTGTAACAAACAACCTCAAATCTCAACAGCTTACCAAAGCAAACATTTATAATTTGCTCACTGATCTGTGGATAACCTAAAACATCTGTTAGAATCGGTCAGCTTATTCTTTCGGCCAAAAAAAATCGTATGATTTAGCCCGATATTAAGGTGTAAGGATTTATAATCTTCCCACAGAAAATATGGAGAAGAGAGAGTGGATATATGTAGTAGAATATATACTAGCTGTGTTCTAGTTTGCTAGCTGCCAGAATGCAATGTACCAGAAACGGAATGGCTTTTTAAAAGGCGAATTTAATAAGTTGCTAGTTTACAGTTCTAAGGCCGAGAAAATGTCCCAATTAAAACAATCTATAGACATGTCAATTCAAAGGCATCCAGGGAAAGATACCTTGGTTCAAGAAGGCTGATGAAGTTCAGGGTTTCTCTCTCAAGTGAGAAGGCACATGGCAAACACCACATAAAGTATTTGCACATTTCATTTATTGCCACTCTGAGAAATAAGTAAATTAAAACTATATTTAGTGACCAGTGTTTTGCACAGTCAGGGCTTCTCTCTTGGCTGGAAGGGCACATGGCGAATATGGCCTCATCTGCTAACTTTCTCTCCTGGCTTCCGGTTTCATGAAGCTCCCCCAGAGGCGTTTTCCTTCTTCATCTCCAAAGGTCGCTGGCTAGTGGACTCTCTGCTTCGTAGTGTTACTCTCTCTGAATCTCTCATTCTCCAAAATATTTCCTCTTTTATAGAACTCCAATAAACCAATCAAGACCCACCCAAATGGGTGGAGACATGTCGTCCCCTAATCCAGTTTAACAACCATTCTTGACTAAATCGCATCATCCAAGGAGATGATCTGATTACAGTTTCAAACATACAGTAGTGAATAGAGATTATTCTACCTTTACAAAATGATATTTTGATTAAAACATGGCTTTTCTAGGGGGCATACTTCCTTGCAAACCAGCACAAGTAGTATGCATGCCGCACTAGTTATATATATAGTGTGTACATATATATATACACACACACACATATATATATATGTAGTAGTAGTTCTACATATAATAGAACACTGTCTACCATTCTTATTATTTTGTTAAGCACATACTATTTCTAGACACTGGAAATTCAGCAGTGAACAAAACAAAACCCTAAGTTTCAGAAGTCACGCACTACAGTGTAGAAGATATAGACAATAAACAAATAATATATCAGATTGTATTATTTACTATGGGAAAACTAACAGACACTGAGGCAGAGAAGGAATGCTTGAATATGTAGTAAAATACATCATCCAAAGGGCCAATTTTCCTAGTAATCTACACATTGCTTTTATTTTCCTAGTGCTCTGCAATCACTATTCATAATCTGTCACATCTTTTAACTAAACTACTTTTCCACCAACTCTTTTTTG